>PVJL010004111.1:0-138742 GCA_004026885.1 Lyroderma lyra
GAAAGGGGAGGGGGTGGGAGAGGAGGGGGGGAAGCTAAATATAAGGGGATGGAAAGAGGGGTCACATTAGGTGGTGAACTTATTATGCATCAAGTTGACAATGCACTGTGGAATTGTATGCCTGAAACCTATGTAATCCTTGCTAACAGATGTCACCCCAATAAGTCTAACAATAAAAATGAATTAAAAAAAAAATTAATTTAATTTTAATTCCAAAAAATTTAATAAATAAGCCATCTCTAAAATTCTCTGTATCTGTACACTGTACTCCTATATCTGTACTATTAGGAACTATAAATAATTTCCTAATCTATTTAAAAGAGCCAAAGAGTTTCAGAGGGATTTGAAGGCATGTTCAAAAATCACTTTTCTAAAAATTTACAGGAAGCAATTGCAAAATTCAGCAAAAACCTCTGCGTAATTGGAGGGTGGGTTGGAAAGTAGGGGATCATGATTGTTGTGAGCACAAAGATGCTTATTTTCCATCTGAATCTACCTTTCTTTGTAAGAACATTTTCAGCAAAAGAATCTGTTAAAATAAAGTACTGAAATGCACCCTCCTTAGGACATACCTTTGAATTACTGTATCAGGAAGTGATAAGCAAGGTAGGTTTGTTTGTTTGTTTTGAAAAAGAGCATATTCAATGACAAATACCTTCAATAAGAGTAAAAACAAATTTATAATTGTTTTATTTTTCTTCCTTCAATATTAAATTATTAAAATTTTCTTATATGTTTATAATGTACATGTTACATAGCAATACACATATGCCACTTATAAGTATGCATATTATTAGGAATATATGCTCAAATATTTTACTGATAGGAGTGTATGATTTTTAAAGTTTGAAAGCCACTGCTCTGGGGCCTAAGAGTAATTTGCTCTAGCCTGACAGATTAGAATTCCTAGAGAGCAGAGGCAGGGAAGGACACATGGCAAGGAAGAGAAACGCCAGCCAGGCCCAGAGGCGCCTCACTGGGCCACTACAGTTCCTCCAGGCCTGTTCTACAAGAGTGTGCTGGCAGAGACCCACACTCAGCAAAGGCTGCCGAACCCAAGCAAGGCTGTCTTAGTGGCAGTGTCTATGCAGGTCGTCCCTGAGCAAGTGTCTATGAACTTATTTCCTCAGCCTGGTATTTGGGAGCAGCTGAATTTCCTGGGGCAAAAAACTCTGGAAGCTCTTCCACCATGGCTTTCATACTGGGCGCCTGCCAAGTCAACAGTTATGATGGGAAAAACAGCAACTGAGAACAACAGGCATCTTGCAAATAGACACAGACAAGAATAGTCCCGGCTGGGTCACCATATCCTGTGGGGCCCAGCCCAGCCTGGCACAACCAGGCATGGCCTGACTCCCTTGAGTGAGGGTGGTACCAAAGGTGGGCAGACTGAAAGGACACTAAAGAATCAATTAAAATGAAGCAAACAGAATCTTAGACCAAGAGATCCCAAACAGACTGTCAGACACATTTGTTTGCTGTCATTACTGCCAGGCAACAAGGCAGCTCTTTTCCATGTTGTGTGTCAACCAAGGCTGGTTTCAGGGCTCCACAAAAAGGTTTTTTTGGTTGTTTTTTGTTTTGTTTTGTTTTTAATTACACAAAACTTTTCTTCTTCCTTTAAAGGAAAGTAATCATTCCAGGCCCAGCCCTTCCAGTCAGCTCAAAGGAACGGAAAAGGCTTTGAGTTTCCTGTTCAGTAGCCAAAACCACTGATTTCTGGCCCCTTTGAAAGCCTGGAAAACAGCAATACCTTTTAAAAGTAGGAGGGTCATTGAAAAACAAATACTTTTGGAGGAAAGTGGCAACAGAGCAAACATGTGGGTTTGTTTCCCTTGGTGACAGGCGCAGGTCCTCTCCCTGGAGACCCGTTCACTTGAAAAGACTTGGGCGTGAAATCTTCCTGGCATCAAGCAGAGCCTCTCAAACACAGGCCCCCTTCATCTCACTGAGCAGGTCAACTGTTATCAACTGAGCATGTGCCTCAGGAGGTGCACAGAGAGATGAGGGAAGCAGATGTCCACCTGCCTGCACAGCTGTAATTCTGGGAGCTAGATGCATGCCTGCATAAGAGGATCTAGTCTTGGCACCAGAAAATCAGGATCAATGCTGTTTTTACAACTTCAGCTTACTAGCTACTTGACCTTGGGCGAATTATTGGGCCTTTCTTAGCTTCCACATCTTTTATAGCTGTGGATGGAAACCATGCCTGTACCTCGCAGGGGTGTTGAGAATAATAAGTAAAACAAGGTAAATGAAGTGCCGAGTAAAAAGGTCAGTTCCCTGTCTTTCCTCTTTGGCCTTTTCAGGAGCCTGGGGAAGAGAGATGAAAAGGCTGATTCTAATCTACTTGGTTCTTCAACACCCTTTTCCTACTATTATGACAAAAGGCTTCCATTCTTTGCACCTCAACATTTCCATAAAAATGAAGCAATGGGACGGAAGCTCCTTTCCACCTGTAATATTCTATGTACGATCCTTTCCACCTACAATATTCTGTGAATCCTTCAAAGTACTTGGTGCTTGTTTCTCCAGTCTACCATCCAGAGAGACACAGCTTTAATGACATGGGCTTCAAAGAGGCAGACTGCCAGAGTCTGAATCCTGGCCTTGCCATATACGAGCTATGTTACTAACTTGAGCAAGATAGTTAGCCTCTCTAAGGCTCAAATTCCTAATCTGTAAAATGGGCAAAATAAAATAGTATTCACACTCATATCAGATCTATATATGAAATGACAGCATTATATAAATTTTGTTGTTAGAATTTGTTTTATTATATAGCTATAAAATAACTTATTGTTACAAACATAAAGTTGAGGTGTTTTTTTTTAATTGAAATGTAATGCACATCACCATAAAAGTCACCCTTTTAAAATACACAATTCAGTGGTTCTTGGTAAGTTCAAAAGGTTGTACAACCATCACCACTATCTAACTCTAGAACATTTTCACACCCCAAAAAGAAATCTCACATCATTACCAGTCACCTTTCATTTCCTCTGCCCCTAACCACTGGCAACCACAAATCTACTGTCTGTCTCTATGGATGTGCTCAAGGCACTATATACTATATACTATATACCATCTCAGCGAACAGGCAGCAGAAGTGTTAGACACAGAGATCAGAGGAGGATTAGTAAAACCCCTGCCCTTAGGTTATTGGCTAAACACACCCACATCAAACAGAACTGACATTAGGTTGGGGAGGGCCAGGCCAGTTCTTTTTCTTTTCTCCTTCTTTTCTCTATCCATGGTTAGACCTGGTGAAGTTTCCTATTTAGGGTCAAAGTAAGCCACAGGCTCCATTCCAAGCACTGAAACCCAAGCAAAGTAATACTGGACCCTGTCTGGAATACACCCTAAGGAAACATATGGAGAAAGTGGAAAGCATGATAAATAAAGAACAATGAAAATTACGAAAACTCTCAGAATCAGAGCCCAAGTACAACTTAAGAAGGAAACTGAGCACTTAGTGAAGAAGGAAGAAGATTAGAGGGGACTTCTTCCATCTCTCTGCAGGAAGAGCAAGAAGAAATGGACTTAGATGGAAATAGGAGACTCCAGTCAATCCTAAGGGAAGAAGTCCCCATGTAGGACTTCCCCACTGGGACAGAGGTCACCAGGGAAGATCAGAAAAGGACAAAGCCAGCTATGTGTGTTTATGGTTTATGAAAAGCTTTCACCTATCTGCCTAGAAACTCTGAGTGGGATAAAAAGTCATGCGTGCTGCCTAGGGGCGGAAGTATGGCCTCCTCCAGTCCTCTTCCCCTGGCTTTGAGCTTTGGTTAAGTCTCACATCCCCCTCACATTCCCTAAAACAGATGGAGGGAGGAGCAGGGAAGGGACTGGCTCTGAATGAAGAAATATCTGCTGTGCAGAGTCATAAAATTCCAAGGACATGGGAGCATACATGTTTCAAGGAATGGAACTCCAAAAACAGAAGTTGGTGAGGGCTGTGGGAGCCACATTTTATTGCTGAAATGGGGAGATTCTGGGATCTAAGTTATTTCAAATTCACCTTCCTATTGACCTACATGAAATGACTGCTTTCAGGGATGGACCTAGGACAGAGAATGGAATAGAGGAAGATCCTGCAAGTTCTGCTCCCTCATGCTTTCATGCCTGCCTGATGTTTAATGGAAAGAACGCGGGCTTCAGAGACAGGGAGGCCTTGGACCCAGCCCTTCTAGTTGTGTAACCTTGGGCAAGTCACTTCATCTTTCTGAGCCTCAGGGTCCCATCTACAAAAGGAAGAAACAGTGCCTATTCCATAATGTCCTATTCCAAAGGGATACTGTGAGTGTTAATGAATGCCTGAACATAAGCACGGTACCTGGCTCATAAAAAGCATTTAATAAATGTTTGTTGCCTTTTATACCACCACAGACTTTCAGGATTAAATAAAAAAAGGGGGGGGGGACTACATGACTAATCTGAAAGGGCTGGGGTGCCTTATCAGAGCTTCCTGACTCCCTTCCAAACTCCCCTATACCTACAGACCTCCACAGTTCCTCTTTCATACCTCTCGCAGCTGTCCAAGGGCCTCAGATGTGGCTTGGGGCTGTATGGCTGTTCCCTGACGAACAGGAGTAGATAAGTCTCTCTAGTCTGTGGCAAATGGTCGGGACAGTTAAGTGCCAATGTAAACGTGGAGCTAGTGGGAAAACAAATGCTGCCAGCTCTCAGCATCCTGAGTTCCCTCCTCACTCTCCATAATGAAGGCATGGAAAATATGCCCTCTTAAGAAGGACAGAGAGCATTGATTCCCACAATCATACAAGCCACGTCCTCTAGAGAAGAAAGCTCTACATGTCAACCTCACTAGGTCTGCTCAGGGAGACTGGTTTCATAGTTAAGAGAGCAGAGGTGGCAGAATTAGGATTAATAGCAACCAGTGGTTATTAGCTGGGCCTTTCGTACCTCAATTCAAATACAGAACTAGAATTTTAAGAGGGCTGAAATAATACAGATCAAATTTCTCTCAAAACAATTAGACCTTTAAAAAAATTCACTGTGAGCTGCTGGAGTTAAAAAGAATGCAAGTTAATATATGTAGGAAGGACAGATGCTAATTTCTTAGATTTATGTTTCAATCTACGCTTCTGTTTCCAAACCCAACTGGATACTGGCAAATGAAAATGTCTTTACATTACAAAGGATGCCTGTGAAATCAGTGGGCAAAATCTACAGACTCTTAGGTAAGATTTCCCTGCAACCAATCCAGGCAATAAGGCCAGAAAAGGCTTCCCTCCAAGACAGAAGCTATGGAAGGGACTGCTTTTAAAATGTTTTCTAACAAGCAATCCTGACAGTGAAATTGGAGAGTTTATAGATGAGATTCAGATGGCTCATTAAGTTGAATATTGTGAAATAACAACAGTAATGGCTCTTATTTATATAGTGCTAACTGTTAATATATGCTAGGCAGGATTCAAATTGTTTTGTATAAGCCAAGTCATGTAATCCTCTCAACAATCTGATGAGGTAGATATAATCATACAATCATCTTCCCCATTTTACAGATGAGAAAGGTAAGGCAGGGGAGAGGTTAAAACATGTATCCAGGGTCAAACAATCCATATATGAGAGTCTAGCTCCAAGGTCTAGGGGAGAATAAAGATGAGATAGGGGTTCCCTGGTAGTGCAATGGCTAGGCTTCGGCACTCTCAACGCCACGGCCCGGGTTCAATTCCCAGCCAGGGAACTACCCTCCCTCAAAAAAAGGATGAGATAACAAGGGTATTATCCAAGTGACTTCCTAAAAGAAAGGAATCTAACAGAATTAGACTAATGATGACATACATGTAAGACCTCAGAATGTACAAAGCACTTTCAATGCATTAACTGAATCAATCTTCAAAACAGAGAAGGGAAACTGAAGCCCAGGGCGGCTCAAGTGACTTATCCAGTTTTATATACCTTGTAAGTCAAAGTCAAGGTCAGAACTTAAACCTCTGGCTTTTGATCCCCAAGTCCCAAGATTTTTCTAGAGTGTGTTCAGGATGAAAATCTGTGCCTTTGATGAAGAAGGATGGATCAAGCTGTCAGAGCTGATGAAAATCTCTTAGGCTATTCAACTTCCTTTACTCTGATTCCCTATTTACTTAGTAACTGCTAAATCTAATTTTCTCACTCCAGTGGGTTTACCTTCAAGGTAGATAATACAGCCCAAGCTTTCAGGATTATCTGTTCCACTGTAAATTAATTAATTAGAATTCTGGTCTACCAATTAGCTTCCTGTGAGTTGTATTAGGGTGAATCAAAGCTTGGTCACCCTTGAGTAAATGGATAAACCTAAATTTGTAAACCTACGATATTTAAGGCTGAATGAGGTAAAAACAGCTTTCCCAGCTCATTACTGAATGAATAATTTTTATTTCACAACCCATGGGGGGAAAATTAAAAGCAAAGAAGCCCATTAAAATCCCTTCTTTCTTTGGCACCTGAATAGTGATGAAGACCTTTCATGACAAAGACTGAACAGAGAACTCAGAAGAATGCTTGGGCTGTGTTATCTTCCCTGAAGGTAAACCCACAGGAGTTTGTAAAAAGAGAAATACTTCAACTAAAGGCAGTCTGCAGGAATCTCATCTAGTGGAGTATGGTGGAGGATCTCAAAACAAAACAAAATATGCCTCTGATTTTATCCAGTTTTAATTTCATAGACCACTGGGATTTGAAGGAGCCCCAGTGGCCAACCACTCACCTGATACATGGCTCTTTTCTATACCTCTATCAAACATCTGCTTAAATACTTTCAGGGACAGGAACCCACTACCTCCCCAGGAAGCCCAACCTACAGCCATTCACTCTGTCAGTACCAAAATTCCTTATAGGAGCTCAACAAACTCCATCTCCTAAGAGCTCCCTCAGTCCTCCATCTTTACATCCTTTGGTGCCAAATATCAGTTCAGGTTATAGCTTTCATGCTGTTATCTTGCCACATCAAGTGTTTCTTCTATGGGCTAACCTTCTTCCAGGTCAGTAGCTTGGTATAATGAAATAATTATGTAGTTGGATAAACTAGATGCAATTCCCAATTCTGGCACTATCTCTACTATGTGTTCTTAGATATGTTCACCTCTCTGGTCTCAAGTTCCTCATCTGCCCAATGTGATAATGCCCGCACAGAAAGTACAGTGCCTGGTATAACAGGCCCTCAATAAATGGTAGTACCCTTTCTTCTACCAGTTCCTTCAAATTTCCCATACATGGCATGGTCTTACAAAACCTCAACAAGTCTACCACTGCCTTGTAAATCTGATTTTTCATTTCATTCTAGGTGTTCCCTAAGCACTTTCAATACTTTCCTCTCCTGGAAATGCTAATCAAAGCACAAGGCCTAACTTAAACAACTGTGCTTGAGTTTGCATGTACAAACTAAAGTAGGTTGATTAATGTGTTCTCCCGGCTATAGCAGTTGTCTAGCATTAGGCTTTCCTGTGGCGAGCATATTAGCATATATCTACATGTAACCTTTGTATTCACATATCCCCAGGGAGTGGGTTTAGAAGCAGAATTATGAAGGAAGAGATGATGTTACTTAAAAGGGTCACGGTGGTAAGGGTCATGGTAGGGCTCAATGAAATCACAGCCAAAGAGCTCTTATGAAAGAGATATGAGCATATAAAATGTTGGAAAGATATGAGCACAGAGTACTTGCAAAAGTACAAACACTGGACACTGGTGATTACTGGTATTTCCTCTAGAAACAGAGTATGACTGGGACAGAATAACCAGCCCAAACACTCCAAGCCCTGCCCTTGGGCAGATCCCCAATCCTCTCAACCGGGAGTTGCTTCATCTATGAAATGAGGGGGTTGAGTAAGGTTTCTTACAAGGGTGAACATTTGGTGAGTCCCTATTCTCAAGAGAGAATAACAACTTGCACATTAAACAAACATTTCTGACTCAGAGTTAGACTTCTTCCCTCATGTTTTTAAACTTCCTGTTAATCCGTATAAAAGGTCTTTTCTACTCATCAACTGGTCTATCTTATCTAATATTTTTTCCCTGGGACTCTCATCCTCAAGACACATTTAAATCCCTTTCACATATTCTGGTATTCAACCTCCCCCCCCGACCCCACCCCCGGCCAATGTAAAGTAAAAGTCTTGGTCCACACTGGGAAATATCAAGCATTGGAAAACTATCTCCCAGACAAAAAGTTTTGTGTCACACTAAAGTAGTTTACAATATTAAAAGATTGAGGTGGGTAGGGCTCAGAATCTTGTGATGTGGTCATATGAAGGAATACTGTGCCTTCATAATTATAAATCAAGGACTATTTAATGACAGCTGTGTCCCAGACTTTGCAACTGGAGAACATAGCAACTCAGCTCTGCCCTGGAGGTGCTTACAATCTAGCTAATTAGAAAACAGGACTAAAGTACATAAAATATATACAAAACAATGTATGTTGCCATAATACAATATGGATGTTAGAAGAATTTTGAGAACATGGATGGGACTGGAGGAGATAACAATACTCTGGGTGGGTACTGGGTGATAACAGCAGGGGGCTTCCCTTGGAGAGGAAGTAAGATTGAAGAAAACTTGGACTCGGCACAGCCTGTGTATATCCTCATCTCATTCCTAAGAGAGGATAACAACTCAACGAAAACTCAGCAGTGGTCCCTAGTTGTTTGCTATATATGATAATGAAAACAAAGGTATCTTCCATCTTCCATAGTTTGATACCACCTCAGGGCATTGTCAAGTATTATCCTGCTTTTTTTGTTTTTGTTTTTGTTTTTGTTTTTGTTTTTGCTTTTTGGTATGTGGGTAGCTCCCTGACTGGGAATCGAACCCAGGCCGCAGCGCTGACAGCGCCAACACCGAAGCCCTAAGCCGCTACACCACCAGGGACTCCCTACCCTGCTTTTTAAGTGAGGACAACAGCCAATGGGAATAGAACCACTCCTAGAAGCCAGTCTCAAGAACCCCCTGCCTCTCTTTTGGATGTGTACCTTGTTTTGAAGTGAGTGTGAGCATTGTCTATTGTGCACAAGTCTAAACACAAGGCACTCTTATCACTCCCCTATCCACTAATCTTTCCCTATTGATGGGGGTGGAGAGGGTGTGGGATCCTTAAGGCACTGGACAGCAAATTTGAAAGCAGAACTTGTTTGTTTTTAAACAAGGACCAGCCAGTTGGACCACAGAGTGGGTGTTTCCATGCAAATTCCAGCACTTTCAAGTTGCTCCTTGAACTGAGCCCAGTCAGAACAGCAAGCTGTGGTGTGGGGGTGAGGTTGGGTGTGTGTGTGTGTGTGTGTCTTTTTTGTTTTGTGTTGTTTTTTTTTTTTCAGCCAGCTCTTTGATTAGGTCTAGAGAGAGATTCAATTAGCATCATGGAAACATAGAGCAGATTTTAGAAAGGAAAGGTCAGCTGCAAGCCCTAGCCATTTGTTATCAGCCATCTGCCAAGCAGGAAGTGCTACTCAGATCTATTTTTAATCATCTCTCCTAGGCAAGGGCTCCTGGGAGAATGCAGAGGCCAGCCTTATTCCAAGACAAACATTTAATTGCTACCTTTCTGTACACATTTCTACACAGGCTCTGGACACTCCAGGTATCATTCTCTGCGTACTAACCTACACACGGAAGGCCAGTTCTTGGGTTGTGTCACTTGGGCACTACCCACAAGATTATCTTTGGAGGCCATAGCTGGGGATCTCTTCTTGGGGAAATTACCTGAGACTATTTAGAGTATCGACTAACTGCACCCACATTACACAATAATCTCTATGACGAGGTCCCAAGTATTTGCTTTGGTTGCAAGTGACAGGGAAGAGAGGAGAAGAGGAAGAAGTTTAAGTCCAGGGTACACGTTCATTCCCCCAAATCAGTGAGACAGGCAGAGCTAACTATACAAACTTCCTGGTCACTCCCATTTTTATTTTAAGCACTTATATCACTTCAGAAAGGTAAATTAAAACAAGTCCATCCTGCAGTAAATTTGTTACTCAAGATACAGATTGGCTAGAGAAAGGTTTCACCTCAATTTGCAGGGGCCCAGCCTGTCCTGTGGTTGGTCCATCCACAGGCGCAAAGAACATTTTGTCCACTGGCTCCTTCTCCCTCCTGACTCACAGCAGTACTCATGTCTCATTTCCACCCAGCCCAAGGAATGAAACATCTCTGTGAAGTCTGGACAGGGAGTCTGGCACGGCCATGGCAGATTATGCAGAAACAGAGGCTGGCTCAGAAGCCCCTGCATTCTCCCAGCCCACACACTGAATACAGAGTTTCCTTGTCTCTTGACGCTTACAAATTCTTAGCCTCCAATTTCCACCCTAAGGTAAAGCCTAAGCATATGTCCAATTGTGGCTCAGCCAAGTCAAGTTCCATCTGCCAATAAAGGACTGGGGCCAGGCAGCTAGCCACAACCCCATCAAATACAATACTGGGGAGCTGTAGGACCCACTCTGCCCCATGACAAAGGGACAAAGGGGTCTGCTCCAGGTTTTACCCACCTCTCCACCCTCCCTCTTCTCTCTTTTTAGAAGCTTATCTGTCAGTGAGCAGGGCTGGGAAAGCTAAGCTGAAAGGGCACCTTGGCTGTGGGATCTTTGCCTAAGGATGTGAAATAAGATACTGGGTATTTGGGGCAACTTAACACCAGCAGGAGCCCAGCCAGAGGGCCAGGGAGGAAGGGACTAAATAGGCAGACATGTGCTTCACAGGCGATCTAACTCCCATGGGGGGATGGGGGTGGGGGGCTGGAATCGCTCCCTCAGTGCCATGGAACTCTGCTCTAGTCAGCTGGGCACACATGTCCCGGACCCAAAAAAAAAAAAAGGCCACTGCACAGGGTCACTCCTCCTGACCCACTTGGACCACGAATTAATTAGGGTTCTGAGCCCTGCTGACTCCTGAGTTCCTCCTCTTTCTGGTTTCAGAAACACAGGGAGGTAATCAGTAAACAGTTTAAGAAAGAGTAACTCTCCTTCTGCCCCTGCTGAGGGTCACTTGTGCTCTTCTTCCACTCCTTCCCCTTTGCCATGGCTCCGTGGGTCAGGAAACCCTATTAAAAAATGGAACAAAACATATACACCCAAAGGGAATCTGGGGTTCCATGTTTGGTCCAAGTGCAAAACCCTAGGAACAGGGAGTTACCAAGCGATTTCGGAGCCAGAGGAAGACCAGAAAAGAGGGTTGAGCTGGGTTCCCCTGCTAATTCAGAGCAAGAAACAGACCCTGTGGTAGCGTACTCAGGGGCATCACTGGGGGTCCTGCCTGAATTCCAGTCCTGGTTCTACTATTTCCTAGCTGGGTCCCATCGGTCAACTCAATGTCTCCAAGCTTCACTTTTTTCGTTTGGATATGGGAACAATAGTAGCACACCTCCCACTCTGGGTTAGTATGAGTCCAAAGATGTGAGTCACATAAAAAGTGTCCAGTGCAGTGCCTGGCGTTTAGTAATCATTCAGTAAAATGATTACTGTAATCATTTTTAGAATTGTCTCCAAAGAACTGTTTTCTCCTTCAAACAAATGTTCATCAAAACCACCCTCTGGGCCTTCAGGGAGTAGAAAGGGCTACATGGATGGTAGGGACAGCATGTGTAGCTATTTTCCATGTACCGAGAACACCTGTCCTAGAGCAGTGGCTCCCAATTTTAGTACTAGCTGCATCAGAGTCTCAGGGGGAGAGGAAGGATGCTTGTTGAATGCACAGATCCCCAGCAGGGCAGGGATTAGGGTGAGGCCAGCCAGAAAGCTAGAACACAACAACATTTAAGGAGGCACTCACTCTGAGGTGCTGCCTTGGCACCTGTACAACCCTAAGAAGGTGTGCTCCCTTAAGTCTTATGTCCTAGGTGACTTGTCCAGTCACACTCAGACCTGCGAATAGGAATCTCTGCAGGTAGGACCTGCAGATCAGCCTTTTCATCCCAGATTATTTTGATATGCTGTTAGATCTGGGAATCACTGCCTAAGAATCCCCATTTTCTAATGCCAGTTTCAATTATTCCTAGGCAGGCCTAAAACACATAAGAATGTGGAAGCTCCTTATTCCTCCTCCTTCACTTTGCACTGTTCCAAACCTCAAAGCTACACCAAAAGCCATCTGAGTTCTGCAACTCAGTTGTCCCTTTAAAGTAACAGAAAAACACATATATGGGAGTTGCAACTGCCGCTTATGATGACTCAGTGAGTCTCAAGAAGCCAGCAGAGTCACACGAGAGGGAGGACCTGGACCAGCAAACCAGGGGACCCCAGTCCTGGGGAATTCTGAAAGGCCCTCTTTTCAGAGCTTTAGGTGTGCTTGGTGTTGTTGGTCAATGATTTATCTGGTTGCTGTTTAGCTGAAGGTATCACCAGGAGGGGACTAGTTATCAATTATAGCCACTAGCTTAATTATCATGCTTATTAACTTTATACAATATCAACATTCCTATTCACACAAAGCTCATGGATACACAGCTTATTATAGAAGCTGGAGAGAAGATGAGTCCAATGTGAATTAAATGTTATCACCCCTTACTTAAAACCCTTTAGCGGCTGTCCACAGCATACAGAATTAAGTCTAAACTCCTTAGCTGGGCCTCTGGGCCCCCTGATCCACCCCTGCAGACCTCCTGATTCCCTCTCACACACCCTCTCCACCCCTGACCTGTGTGTGGCTTCATCTCCTCTAGAATGTTTCTCTACCTCTATATTCGGAATGGAGTCCCCTTTCTTGTTCACTTAATAAACACTTATCCTGTTCTTCACCCCCACAGCATCCTGAACAAGCACCTACTCAAAACCTGTGTTTCACTACATCTTACTTGTCTCCCCTGCTAGACCATAAGCTACTTAAGGGCAAGAATTTTGTTGTGTCCATTTCTGTATCCCCAGTGTCTCACACAGTAGTAGTACCCAATATATTGAATGATCAGAGAGATTAAATGACTTATCCAATGCCACATTAAACAGTTAGTGGCAGAGCCAGACCTAGAGTGGAGGTGGCTTGAATCTTCATTCAGGGCTTTAAAAATGGAAGTGCTGACTCTCCATCAGCAGGGCCCCACATTGTTTTCCCATTTGGAGTGTTGAAATTATATGAAACTATGCACATTATCTAGCTCAGTCTCACCTTGTAATCTTTGGTGAGAACCTATGGATGCTAGGTGGCTGAGGCTGAAATTTGGCCAGCAAGATGGAACTCCCTGTGCAGCTCAATTGTCACCCAAGTGTCAATTCGACCTTGTCAATGATCATAGTGCATTAATTCCTACACTGTCCATATCAAATATAGCCACCTGTTAATTTGCAATTCCTCCTGGAATCGAATAAACCCACTTCGCTAACTAACACTCATTCCAGCTATCCAGCCTAGGGGTCAACAAATAATACACAAGTGCCAAACTGGGCTTCTCGCCCGTTTTGTAAATAAAAGTTTTACTGGGACACAGTCATGCTCATTTGTTTATGCACTCCCTATGGCTGCAGAATTGAGTGACTGAGACCACATGGCCAGCAAAGACTAAAATAATTACTATCTGGCCTTTGTAGAAGTTTTGCTGACCCCCTGATCCAGCTGAAGGCACAGGGAAATGAGGACTTCAAACAGCTCCTTCATCTACCAAGACACCGATTGACCCGAGCTGGAAGTGAGTGGACCAACTGGCTTTTGCATGAAGTCATTTCTTTTTTTAACACTAGTTATAGGCCTGGGATCCAGGAGGAGATTTTGCTTGAGGGAGGCACACAAGAGCCTAAAACACCTAGCACAGGGCCTGGAAAATAATGGTGCTCAAGAAATGTTTATTGAATAAACAAATAAAGGGAAGCATGGGAAGACAGCCAGTCTGTGCCCTCAACAAAAGTTTACCCTCCCTCCTGCCAGTTTCAAGGTGACCAGTCACACAGGTGCCTAGCAGCAGCTTGGTGACCTAGATTTATCAGACCATATCTTATCCGCTTTCCTTCCTGGTGTATTTACCCAGCACCTGCCCCCACAGTGCCCAGGGCAGACTGGTCTGTTGTTTTCACAGAGGAGACAGACAGGGAGGAGCGCTCCTCCCCCACAGATGTATGGGAGTCAGGAGCTGCAGGAAGTCTGGTTTCCCTTGCTTCCTCTCTCCTTAGGTTTCCTGGGTGAATTTTTCTGGGGTAAACCTTGAAGGACTCGTCAGAGCCCTACCTGTCATTTGGAACATTCAGCATTGAAGGGGGAGGGGCCAGCTGAGGAAATAAACAAAGTAGCCACTACTCAATGGTGAGAGGGCTGGTCCTGAGAACAGACTTTCTTCCCTTTAAGACACTCTCAGGGAACAGCAGGTCTCATTCACTGGCCACCTTGGGCTGCAAGAGCCCAGCTGGCAGCTTTACTATGCTGGGCTAGGCCAGGCTGACATGACAGAAGAGGACAGGGATAGTCAGGGAAAAAGCTGTACACATTTAGGTATCTCAAGAAAATCAGGCAAATGGGATGGAAAGCAATATGGAAACACTGGCTTCTCAGATGCCTCAGATAATCCTGGATGCCAGGCACGGATGGAGAACCCCACTTCTACTGTCAAACACAGTAGGCTTTCTAGTAACCAAAAGGTGCTGGGTACAAGCTGGGTGACGGGAGGCCATACATCTGTTTGCCACTGTATCCCCAATACCTAACATGTAAGAGGAGCTCACTAAATGTAGGACAAATGACAGGACTTAGTGTAGGAGGGTTCGCTCTGGACTCTTTTATTTTGGCAAGCAAATGCTTTTCTGTCCCCTCATTTCTATGTTGGGGAGTTGAAGTTACAGTAAATGTTCTTAATGGAACCAGACCTACCTGGGAAGAAAAGGCGTTCCTTGGTCCTCAAAGATAAATAATTTAACTTTTGACAATCATTAGTTGCTCCTTCAAAGACGCAAAGGTATTGGGAGAAAGGGGGAGGGGAGAGCCAGAGCCACCTGCTCTGCTTCTTGACATCATTGTGGTGGGGGCGGGGGGGTGGTGGTGGCGCGGGGACTGTGGACTGATTAGGTGTCATTTTTTAGCAGCAGCTGGCAGAGCTGTCTCCTCCTCCCCTCCCCCCTTCCCTGAGTCACTGTCCAGACACCAGCAATAGGCAAGGGAGGGTGGGGAAGCAAAGGGCTAAAGCTCTCCTTGGCTTGGCAGCCCTGACCTTAGACAATAATCTGGGTCACCAGGTCAAACCTTCCCTTCAGGAACAGGTTAAGTGCTTTGGAAACAAAGGTATCATTCTTTTTGTGGTTTTGTTTTTTAAAGATAAGGAAAATGTCTTCTTTCAAAGGAGGCTTACCCTACCCCCACCTGTGAATCAAACTGACAACCAATTCTTAGCTACTACTCCAATACCCAGGCCCGCGTTCTCTTCCAGCCTGGACTGCTGCTATCACAGTAGTTTGAGGCCCCTGTAACCTGCTGATGTGTGGTCAGAGGCAAAATAACCACTGGACAGAATAGAGGGGAAGGGGGCAGGGGCAGAGCTTTCCATTTGAATTCTAGAAAGAACTCACAGCTGCTTTCAGGTAAAGCTCTAGAGAGCAAAGGGGAGGCAGCGGCGACTGCTGCTGTGGTTTAATTACCTCCAGAGACCTGCTGGTCCCCTTGGAATTATAAGGAAGAGATTCAAGATCATTGAGGTGTCAGAAGATCATTGAGGCATCAGAAGACCAGCTGTACAGAAAAAAGGCAAAAGCTGAATCTCTCAAGAAAAAACAAAAACAAAAACAAAACAAAAAACGGAAGTAGCAAATATACCAGGACAGTTATGGTGCCAGGGCCTAGTTATATTTGAGTGCCACTTTCTGTTTTATTTTGTTCAATGAATAGTCATAGACAACAGCTACCAGCATTTACTGAGCACTTACGATGTCAAGTACTGCAATAAGAACTTTGCATTGATTATCTCATTTAATTTCTACAAAAATCCTACTGAGCATCTAATATTAATATTATTCTCATTTTTCCAATGAGGGTGTTAAGAGACAGAGTGGTTATTTAACTTGCGTAACTACTAAGTGAAGAAGCCAGGGTTTGAATGCAGTGAATGTTCTGACTCAGAGGTTATACTGTTAACCTCTAAGTTATGATGCTTCATATCATCTTCTGCTGCTATATTAGAATCAGAAGATGGGGGAGGTGGATGGAACCTTTAAAGTCAGTTTTATCTCATGCTTCATTTGGAAGGATGAAGAGAAAGGAAAGCCATAGAGAACCGTCTTGCCCAAGATCACAGAGCTAGCTACTTTCATTCTCCCAGCTGTTAGCCCTCTCCCCTCGGGCTGCCTCCAGCATTTACAAGCACCCATTATGTGCAAGGCTGTAGGCAGTGTGGCAGGGAGAACAAGGCAAAGTACTAAGTCCAGAGGCACTCAGTTTCCCTGGGCCCTGGTTTCCTGATCCGTAAAATGAGGAGTTAGATTAGAAAACCCAGGTTCAAAGGCCCTTCCAGCTCTGATGTTTTAAAAGTCTGTGACTCCAGGTCATTAGAATCTTGTTAGGAAACAAGACAATTATACATAAAAAGTGCATGTAACCACAATAACACAGACCATATTATTACAAGACAGTCATGAGTTCATTATCCAGGTAATGAGTTCTCTAGGCGTTCAGTAGAGGGAGAGAATCCTATAGTCCAGGAAGACATCATAGAAAACACAGAAGCTAGTATTCAAGAAGTTTAACAGAGAGAAAGAAAGGATTCTCCAGGCAAAGGAAATGATAGGAGGGAAGACAAGGTAGGATTTATCACTACTGTTACTGGGAGAGATCAGAAACTAGTCAATGCCAAAAGGAGCTTCCCAGATCAAGCTCTGGTAAAGAGGGCACAGACCTATCCCTTAGGCTTCTTGGTAACTCCCATCTTGAAAGGATGCTGTAAATAAAGTAAGTGATGCAGTGAGGAGAATGTCTAAAGAAGCCCCTAGCACATAATAGATGTTCAATAAATATTAACAGTAGTTAATAGCAGAAATGTAGATTTTCTTCCTGTGTTTTTTATGGCACAAACACAACTTCATTTGTAACATTATTCTTTCTTCCACCATGAGCCTTTCATTCCCATGTACCCAAAGATGCAAGAATCATGTTGGCTTCATCTCCCTATCTCTAGCACCCAGACCAGCATGTTCTCTCTCTCTCTCTCTCTCTCTCTCACACACACACACACACACACAATTATTGAACTGAGCAATCAGTGTATGACAGTGGGTGGATTCTGGTCAGGCCCCAAAATACAAACAGCCAAACCAGCAATGGTACTGCTTTACCATTCCAAAGACTGTGAGAGTGCCAGTGCTCAAACAGAAACACAGGGGAAGAGGTCCTGCACCCACTTCTTGCTTCCCAGGAAGAACACCCTGTTGAAAAGAGTTCCTTTGGATTTTGACGAGGAACACAAGCTTGCAATCACCAGAGTCCTTACTCATGTACAAACCAATCTTAAGATTGGAAACTTAAAAGCATTTGCGAACCACAGAGTTAATTTTCAGGGTACGCCTCATAGCTTAAGTCAACATTTCTTTTTGGTATTTAAAGTAACCACATGCTCCAGCTGCCTGCAGTCTGCAGCAAAAAGCAGGCGATTCACCAGACTTGGTTCTTGGATGATAACTTGGTGAACAATTTTACTTGTGCTTAGGATTCATTTTCACAGGAAACAGGCATCACTGTGGGACAGGTCTACCTCCCATATAAAGAGTATGACTTCCTCAATGCAATTCCCTTGTTCATGGCTATAAAATTTTTTAAAATCCCAGAATACTTGTATTTCTTTCCCAAGCAGTGGTCAACAAGTATTCACCAAATGATTACCACATGCCCAGAACACCTTCAGATCTCTGCAGTGCATATGCACTAGTTTCTCCATTTCTAGTCTCTTCTACAGTTTAGCAACCAACCACAATACTCACCATCTCAGAGCAAAACTCTCGTCCTGTCATTAGTTGCTCAAAGGTCTTTAGTAGCACCCAACTGCCAGCAGGAAAAAGTCCAAACATCTATTATCCCAACAATGTGTCTTCAACCTACCCTTTCAATCTGTTGGCACCCAGTTCTTCAATATCTAATCCAAAAGAACGGATGCTCCTTGCACACTTCCTGCCTCCACTTCCCTGTTCATGCAGCTCTTTCTACTGGTCCCACTCCACCCATTTCTACCTGTCTAGGTTCTTGCTTCAAGACACATCTCAATCTCTCACATCTACCAAGTCTTCCCAGAACTTCAGCTTCTAGACAGATGGATCTTAAAGAGTTTTTGTTTGTCTGTTTGTTTGTTTTGACCAACAACCCCTTTGAGAACCTGATGGAAGCTATGGAACCCTCCCTAGAAAAATATACACGCACATAAAATTAAACATAAAATTTTCAGGGATCTCTTGAAGCCAGCCCATGGGCTCCAGATTAAGAGCCCCTGAGATCTGTCTCTATCTCCGATTACTAAAAGTCATTCACTCAGATATTCACTGAAAACCTACCCGTCTTTAGGAGCTGTGCTGGGTGCTCTCTAGAGCACACAAACAAACTCCAAGCATCTCCTGAGGCTAATGGGAAATATGCATTATAACGCTGTGATGACTGCTTTAAGATAAACATAAGGGGCTCCTGAGCCACTTTCTTTGCTCGAGCCCGCTCCTACCTCTTTGGAGTGTACTTTCCCCTCAATAAACTATCTTTTTGTTTCACTTCTTAAAAAAAAAAAAAAAAAAAAAGATAAACATATGGTGACATGCAAACTTCAAGGAATGTCTTATGAACCTATTATCTCCCCATCCAGAGTCAAAGTTCCTTGAGGACAAAATCCTTTAGGGTAGTATCAAAGTATCCAACACAGTGCTATCCACACACGCAGAGTATACATTTAGTTTTTGGGCAGTTATTCAATCTCTGTCCCTACAGGGGGAAGACACCATAAGACAGTATTTTATAAGCTCCAAATGGTTTGCTTTTTGTTTGTGTTTTTTTTCCACAAAGAAACACTGATCTAATGACATCCCTTTGGAGATTTTCTAAATAGCCTTCATTCACCTGTCACCCCTTCCTGGGTGGTCAACAGATAGCTCTTTGGCACTCCTCCAGAACTAATGCTTCATTGATAGGAGATTAGGACTTTAAAAGGTCAAATAGTTGTGGAAAATAAGTCATTAATTTTAGGTTAGATATGCAATTTTTCTTTACAGAAGCTAAATTAATTAAATGTGTTTTTGAACTGGGCTTATTGATTTATGTTGGAACTCTTCCATAATTTATCACTTCTGCCTTTACTGTACCTCAAAAATGCTCTTTAGGAAACACTGACAAACATTCCACAATGGTTTGCAAACACTGCAAAAACAACAAAGGCACCTACTACGGTATGTGTTGTTCTCAACCTTTTGTTGCTGAAAGCTCATCAATCACTGGGGTAAAAGCCTGGGTCCCACTATTTTAGAAACAAAACATTCACTTTTTATGATAGACATTTATAAGTTTACAAATATTCTGTTTTTTCTCATCTTGCTAGAATATAAGTACTAATTTTATTGAATTATGGTTTTTGTAAAAATTATTGGAATATATCCATTGGATACCGAAAAGCTCAATAAAATTAGAATTCAAAATATAATTGGCAAGTTAGAGAAGCTCACAGAATTATCTAAGTGACACATCTTATTGTACATGTTCTTTACGACTCGTATTCTGTTTGATGTAACCTAGTGGTCACTAACACTACTAATATAATCCAATGCTCACTATACCATTTTCCAGGGTACCCGGAGAAGAAATGAGTGGATTCTTAGAAATCCTGTTTTCCTGTATTTGTTTTTTACATGAACTTCTCAGGACAAAAATAATTGCATTAATACTTCAGAGAGTTAGTTTTATTGTACATCAAAGACAAGCTGGTGGGCGGCAGGGAATTGAAGAGAAACAAATCCCTGACAGATAACGCAGACAGGATGGGACAGATCTCTGTACTTCCATTCTAGCACCCCCTCCGTGTCCACACCCTCTAAGTCACTGTGTTAGGGTACAAGTCTTTTTGCAAGTCACTGGTATAGAATACTAGTGCTCAGAAGAGAAGGTCGGGAACGCAAGGGCAGAGCGGGTCCCCGAGCAGCTACTAGATGAATACAGGGCTTCCCTGCCACTCTTCTCAAAGCAACGCTTCATCTAATTAATGTCTAGGAAGGAAGGGAAAACCAAAGTGCCATCACTGTAAACCCAGTGGAACCTCACAGGAAAATAAAAGAACTTGCCTCCTAAAAGCCCACCACCCTAGGAGGCCCAGCTCTTAAAAACAAGCCAAGCCGGAGCTCTTCATACTCAGCACTGTTGAGGGGTGTGAAGCAGAGATGCCTGGCTCTGAGGCTGTGTCACCTCAGACTGGTCATTGAATTGCCCATGGCCTGCCTTCTCATGAAGAGGGGCTGGGCTGGAAGATCTGCAATTCTGGGAATTCTGTATTTGTCCCCACAAGATAATCTGACCTGAATTATTGGACACAGTAATAACTTAAATGGTTTTGGAGGGCGAGTAAAAGACTTTTTCCTGTCACTTTCACTGGACACCCACTCCACAGCCTCCTACAATACCTTCCCTCCAAGGACCCAGCACGTTAGAGCAACCTGTGTCTTGGAATGAAACCACCATCCCCAAAGTGGGATTGTGACAGACTAATCCAATTCACCATTCCTGGGCGGCCTACTCCACAATGCCATCAAAGAGGTAGCAGGAAGGAGGGGATGTAAGTACTGCAGACATAAATTTTCATAGAAAAGATTTGTGAAGATCTAGGTTTTCTTAACAGTATCCACTAAAATAAGCATTTAGCTTATTCTCACTCAGGGCAACTAACTTCCCATTGAACCTATTATTATTTTATAGCCAAGGTATATTTTTTATCCTGGTGCTCGCACCATTAGGTAAGAAACAACAGTATGAGCAATTCCTCATGCCAACTCAAAATACCTCTACATGCAAACACTCCAGCACTTAGACCACAACATCCCCAAGAAGAAATCACAGGCTGCCTCAGCACATTCCCTAGATAGTTCTGTCACCAATTCAAAGAGTTCCTCATCTACCCCCACCCCCAATCCCATCCTACAGAGCAAATACCTTTCTGCGGACATGGACAACTTCGCTGTCGATTTCTTCCACTGCCTCTTCCTCTTATATCCAACTCCTGTGCTCCAGGTTCTAAAGTGAAACTATCTTGGCTAAACTAATCCTCTTTACCCCAACCTTTGCCTTTTTATTCTCCTTCCCTTTTTTCTTTCTTTCTTTGGACAGCAAGGCCAAGAAAAGCAAAGAGACTACTTCATACTTGCATATAGCGTTGATTTGCAAACCACCCACATATCTATGATCTCATCCAGCCTCATTACCACCCAATGAGGTAAACCTGCTCCCCACATCCAATAAGGTACACCTACTGCAAAGGACTGTTATGGCAATGGTACACTGCAAGTGCTGGCTACTAGGCATTAGACAAAACAAATATTTTGCTCATTTTATTAGTTAGAAATTGAGAATCAGAGTTTGGATAGTTGATTCCCAGCAATTAGGAAGGTAGACCGTTTAGTGCAGGATTCTTTCCACCACATCAGTATAAAGCCTAATTGTGTAAGTCTTAACAGTTACACACTTCCACATGGGCTTAGCCACTCCAGTAGGAAGGGGGCCTGAAATTCTGATTCTGCCCCCAGTTCTCTGCTAGCCACACTCTCAGAGCTTTAGTTCTCTGGACCTTTGTGTTGCCTTCTCCATAATGAAGGCAGGCTCTTTTTTTTTTTTTTTTTTTTAGACCAAACAATGGAATGTCAAGCTTCCAGATGAAAGGCTCCATTACAAGTACAAAGTATCATTTAATTACACTGCTGCTCCAGTTATCTGCTTCCCAGCTCCTAACTCCCACTGGGCGGATTCTGAAACCGCACAGGAGATTATGTCAAGAGGGGAGAACAGGAGAAACATTCTCTCCCTGAACTTTCTTAAATGGAAAAGAGAAACAAAATGAAAATAAAGGACCATTTTCCAAGGGGGGGCTGTGGCAACGATCTTTCCGTTAAGCAGAACTGCATAAGAATCTATAGATTTTACGCCGGGGGTGGCTGTGGAGTGAAATAAAAGAATCTTTGTGTGATGCCAGCTATAGTTCCCTCACTCTTTCCCCACAGCCAGGCACTTAACCCAACTCTTTAAATCATCAAGCTCTAATGTACCCCATCTGTGCACCGGTTGTAGCCAATGAAACCGAAGCTTGTGCTGACTTTGGCTTGGATTTGTGAATAAGCCTTTCTGCCCCGAAGGGGGCAGGAAGGAAGACGTGGGCCAACAAAGTCTTTTTTGCTCATCACTTGTCTTCTCCCAAGGCTCATGTTCCATCCATCCATTTATTTGATCATTTATTGAGCTCTTGCCATGGGTCAGGTTCTGACCCAGGGATACAAAGTGAGTAGGAAATGGCCCCAGGTGGAAAAAAGAGGTGTAAGAACTCCTGGGAGAGAGAAAGAAAGTGAAGAAAAAGGGCTGCTCTTGGCTTAGGCACAGAGGCCTGAAATTCCCCTACTTGTCTTTATTCAGGGAATACTGCTTAGTTCCAAGTGGTTGGAGCATAAACCAAGGAACTAGCAGGAGACCTAACTCAAACAACGAGGCCCGATCATCAGCACCCTGTATACCAGGCCCATGAGAGAAGACATAGCAGCTTTGAAGGCCATTACCACCTCCACATCCTCACCACAACCCATCACAAGGCCCGGCTCAAGTCCCACTTCTTCCAGAAATCCTTCTTGAACATGCTCAAGGTAACTCTCTCTCTCAGAGCCTCTGATGTTTGAGTTCTTGGACAACTCTTAGGAGTCTCAGTTTCTCCATTCATATAAAAATCACTAACATCACCTTCCTTAAAGGCTTCTCATAGGGTTAAGTGAGATAACAGTTATAAAGCATCGAGTACTAAGCAGTTCTTAGGACAGAGAAGGTGCTAAAATACATTTTACTGGTGCCTCTATTTGTTATGATACATAGCACTTCTTTCTGGTATTAAAAACATGTCTTGGCTTCCACTTTCTCTGGAGATTTTCACAAACAGGACAACTCACATTTTCCCTCCAAGCTTGCAGGCACCCTTCCAAAGCAAAGAGGACTGACTCCCGCCTTCCCTCACTGACACAGCCTCTCCACATCCAAACTTCCAGAGTCAACGGGTTCCCAAAAGGTCTAAGGAATCTGAGAGAAGATGAGTTAGGTGACAGAGAAGGAAGCTCTAGGCTGGCTGGAACATAAATAGCAGAAAGGAGAGTAGTGGAGGGGAAGGTGGGCCAGATGCCAGGACTCTGAGGGCTGGCTCCAGGGTTCAAGCTCTATGGTAACCGGAGACCCTGGAATAGGCCTAAAAGGAGGAGGTCCATCCTCAGTCCTGATGAGAATGCCCACGACCACAGATGTGGTTGTTCAGGCAGCCTCCCTCACTTCCTGTCACGTCAGCCGGCTAGACAGGACTGTTCCTTCACCCCTGCTGGCTGGGGCTACCAAGCAGGGAAAGTGGTGCCACCTTTTCTAGCAGTTCTTGCAAACAGATCAAGAACATAGATTTTTTTTTTTTAAACTTAAGTCTGGGAGTGCATAAAGGTTTGTCTGTCTCCTCTTTCACTTTAACGGCACATTACAGTACAGGTTTTGAGGAAGGAGGATTTTTAAAGGGAAAAGTCCCCCATGATCTTTCTCTTTCTTCTTTTCATGCAGCCTAGTAAAACCTGTTTCTCCTCCCCTGGGCATTTAGGGCCAGGAGGGACGTAGCTCCCCCGAGACTGCTGTCTGAGGAGCCAGTTCCTGCATTGCATAACTGGGATGTTGGGTTTATTTATTTTTTAATAATCCCCCCGCTCCAATGTTAGGAAGCAGGTGCCACGTCTCCTCCAGTAAAAGAGGATTCCACTTTTTCTTCTGATCGTGATCAAACGCCTTGCTGTATTACCTCACAAACAGGCCCAAAAGGTCCCCACAAGCCCATGAGTCAGCGCTTCACCAAGCCACTTTTGGTCCTCCCCAAGGGCCACCCATTTTAGTCATTCAACACTCTCATAACCTTCTCCCTTGCCGGGGGCTTGCAAGGCAATATCCTCCTTATCTCAGCTAAAAACCCTTGCTACAAGGTATCTTGGCCCCATCACCTTTTGTAGAACTCACTTTTCAGGCAGGCAGTACTCTATACCGTTCATCTGCCAACCTAAGCCAAGCAAGCCAAACGAAAGTCTCCACGCCCTCCTCAGCAGCTCTCCTCTCTGGCCTGTGAGCCACCAGTCCCACAGCCTCCAACGGGGATGTCATCTAATTTCTAAAATAACAAATTAAACTAGTACACCCTCTCTCCAGCTCAGAATGATCCTCAGTTGAATGAGACAGCCATGTGGTCAGCCCTTCCAGTACAAAAGATGGAGTACAGATACTCTGGGCTCTTTGGGAGAGCTTTTAAACCTCTGCAACCATAGGGACAGGAAGTGCCCCCCACCCCAAGGGTAGGAAGGAAGGCTTGCAGGGAACCTGTACCTTGGAAATGAGTTCATCATGATTGGCCAAATGGGCTCTGCAGTGAATGCAGCTGTAAGTCCGGTGGCAGGAGGGCAGATACGCCTGGAAAGTCTTGGATC
Source organism: Lyroderma lyra (assembly GCA_004026885.1). NCBI lineage: Eukaryota > Metazoa > Chordata > Mammalia > Chiroptera > Megadermatidae > Lyroderma > Lyroderma lyra. The sequence continues at coordinate 24,588 of PVJL010004111.1, forward strand.
TTGTCATCTTCACCATTGGCGCCGCGGAGCGTGGAGTGAACTCTGGGGCAGCCCACGAGGCACTCCCACAGGATGGGTCGCACGGGAAACACCGGAAGACACAGGTAAAGGCCGTGGTTTGGCAGGGGGTGGGTGTGGGGCAGGCTCCACACACTGGTTATGTCTTCAGAGGAAGGACCCTCAAGCAGAGGTCTAAGGTTGGTTCTCAGCAGCCTGCAGTGCCAAGATAAGGGGAATGTTATTAATTGATGGAACTGGGCTTCCTGCAAAGCAAGTAGAGTCCAGCTGCCACCAAAAGGGCAATATTTACAGAATATAATGACCCCCTTTTGTTTCTTACACAGTGTCAAGATGCCCAATAAAGGAGAAAGAAACCACTAGAGATCCCACTATTGGTTTTGTAGAGTTGGTGGTTAGTATCAACTCAGGGCTCTCAGCAGTCCCTAGGTACCTTTCACTGATGTCGAGCAAACTGGCATGATCATCTTTCCTTGGGAGTGCTGGAAATCACCAGGCTTCAAGATGTACTACCTATATCCCCCAGGAGAGGACTCCTAACCCCACCCTCACCCCCACCCTACTAATCCAACCAAGATAAATGGCTAAAAGAAAAGGAGAAATTCAGCCTCTAGAGCAGTGGTTCTCAACCTTCCTAATGCCGCGACCCTTTAATACAGTTCCTCATGGTGTGGTGACCCCCAACCATAAAAGTATTTTTGTTGCTACTTCGTAACTGTAATCTTGCTACTGTTATGAATCGTCATGCAAATATCTGATATGCAGGATATATTTTCATTGTTACAAATTGAACATAATTAAAGCATAGTGATTAATCACAAAAAACAATATGTAGGGAGTTCCCTGATGGTGTAGTGGCTTAGGGCTTCGGTGGTGGCGCTGTCGGCACTGCGGCCTGGGTTCGATTCCCGGTCAGGGAGCTACCCACGTACCAAAAAAAAAAAAAAAAAAGAGGATAAAAAACAATATGTAATTATATATTGTGAAATATTTATTTCTAATTACAAATAAATGAAATTTTGTCTTGAAGCATGGTGTAGCTGCTTTTAACAGAGTAGCTGCTTTCTACACAGTAGCTGCTCTCTACACGTGTGACTGGTCCGTGTAAGTACATTATGGCGCCAACCCTGTCACCTACACCTGTATTTGTGCGGGGTGTACGTGATGGGGTTGGCGCGATGATGTCATCACGCCAGGTACTCGTATGTGGGCGTATCTGCATGTGGGCGGACCCGCCTGGAGACGGATAGAGGAGTGGTGTCTCGGTTCCTAAGACCATGGGAAATAGGTGTTTTCCCATGGTCTTAGGCGACCCCTGTGAAAGGGTCGTTCGACCCCCAAAGGAGTGGCGACCCACAGGTTGAGAACTGCTGCTCTAGAGAGTCACTACATCAACAGTCATATATGGATTTCTTATCTATTTCCAGATGCCAGGAACCCTACAGCACTTGAAACCCTCACCTGCAGAGACAATAAACCCCACACTCCCCTTTGCTCATGAACTAAGCATGGGATACAAAATATCAAGTTCCCAAGTCTCTCACGGCTCTTTTTGGAGAAGTGATTCTCTGCCATCCTTTGTCCAGCAGTAGATAGATGCTCAGTACACTTGGGAGGGGGGCGGGGGGAGAACTCAAGTGAATAAATGAAACCAATGGCATAATCAGAATCCCACATTCAAAATTCACAATGACAGTGAATTTTCCCAGAATTTCTCCTCAACCCTCCAACTTCCCATTACTCATCCCACAAGTACCAAATACCTCTCCTACTAGAACCTCAACTCTTTTATTCTTTTGGGAACCAAGGACACTGAGCAAGTGAGGTGGCTCCCAGGGTATGGCCAAGGAAAGGTCTGAGGGCAAAGCCCCCAAGGTCGAAAACGCCCTCTGCTTCTCAGGCTTACCTGCCTGAGGCTTCTGGACTTGCCTATTCCCTGGGCTTCACTAACGGGGTGGTGTTCTCACTTGCCTGCCTCTGAGGAGAGCCAGAGTATTAATTAACACCTGCATCATGCTTTGAAGATAAAATTATTTAAAGAGATGGGGGAGGAAGACAAACAAAACCAATCTTCCCTGCTGGATTATGTCTGGGATCCATCTGGATGTCTAGAGAAAGCCCACGATCATAGTTTTGGGGTTTTTTCCCCTCTAAACCTCATAGGAACCAAATCTTCCAAAGGGAAGCTGCCCTCATCCCTGACATCGCTCCCTCTACAGCAGTAGGTGAAGGCCAATATTCCCCTGGGACTCTGTGTATCTTCTGGAGTGGCCGAAACCACTGGCCAGCACTAGGCAGAAGGACAGCAGTAGTCACCACCCCTTATCCTACATGTCCCAGTGTAGCCCTGAGCCAAGGCTCCACATCCAGGGTGACCAGTTATACATGAATTGTCCAACTGTTAAAGGGATTCAAATTTACAAGGACCTAGGCATAATGTCTTCCCCGCTCAGTCTATTTTTGAAGATGTAAAATCAGGTTAAACCGAACATTACAGAAATACTTCAATACGGAGGAAAGAATTAAGTTCCCAGCCTTGCCTTGGAGTTAGGCCTGGCCATAATAGGAGATGAAGAAGCAAGACACAGGATCCCTCGTCCTGGGGATACTCCAGGAGTGGGTACGGTGACTGGTCAAAGCAAAAGCCCACGGAAGACCAATACTGGTGGGTGCTGAAGTATTATAGGTGCTAGAGAGCCAAGTACCCCACTTGTGGTTTCCTGTTCTTTCCAATATACCTGCTATTTCACTCTCAGGAAGAAGAGTATTTCCAGGAAAGGAAGGGGTGGTAGGTCAGGGTAAGGAACAGGAAAGACAGGCAGGGAAAGCGACCAGGGAGGCCAGCCGCTTCTGAAGTCCACAACTTCAGCTGCCCAGTGGGGAGCACAAGGAGCACGGCCCCTTCAGTCTTACACAAACACCCAGGGAAGAAAAGGAAACAAGGAGCCTGGCTGCCGGTCCGGGTTTACAGAGCAGCCACAGAGTCTGTTTTCTTATACATGCAGCCGGCTTCTCAATTATGCATTTCCCTAGAGTGGAATTATTTCTTCTCTCACTTCTCTTCTGTAGGAAACCAAAAAAAAGAAAAAGTTCACAGGCAGGGATTTCTGGTTATGCTCAGCTTCAAATCTGAATCCCAAAACTTACACAAAGCTACCTTCTGAGCAATAAGCCTTTTTATAGCCTGTGTTAAACAGGAGTATGTCACATACCAACACATACCCGTGCACTCACACTCACTGCACACCACAGTCAGAACTTAAAAAGACAAGAGGAAAATGGACTACATCCTGGGCTGCCCGGTCCTAGAAAAGCCCTGGAGAGCTTAGGCAGTAGGCATTCACTTTTGCTGCTCCAGTCACTCTGCCTTCTCGCTGTTTCACAGGAATTCACAAGCATCCAAAAGCTGACTCCTTCCCCAAGAAGGAAAGAAAAGGCCGCTCACTGAAATATGAATCTTGTTCAAGTGGTACAGGGTAAGCAAGAGGGAATGAGAGGGAGTGAGCTGAAAGCAAGGTCAAGCAGGATCAAGAAAGGGTCCTGGTGTCTGAGAAGAAAGCAGCGAATAGGCTGAGTGAGAAAATGGCTAAGAGCTAGAGTCCCCCCAAATAATCACCTGTTTTTGTCTTCTTTTCTTGTGGGAAATTTTAAAGACTGCTTCTCTGAGCCAGTTGGTAGGAAGGAAGACAAAAGTAGATAATTTTTTTTTTTTTAAAGAAATTGAGGGTATGGGGCTTCAGAACTTGCTACATTTTAATTTTTCAACATAGGTACCTGTTAATGGGGCTGCAGGCTCCAGGGGACTTTGTAAGTCCAACTGTTGAACATATTGTGAAGTCCAAATTGATTTCCAATAATAATCAAATGAGCTCCAATTTAAAAGCCTCAGGGCACATGCACAAACTAAACACCATTTTAAGTGAAGTGATAATCCATCACAGTAGAAATTAAAGAAAGATTTGCTTCCATCCCCAGCTGCCCCCCGCTGACCAGCATGGAAAGAAAAGATGGGAAGTATTATGATTAAAACAAAGACCTTAAAAAAAAAAACAAAAACAAAACAAAGACCTTAGATACGCCACTCTAAGAGCCAAATGCGTGGGGAGCACACCCCACACCTGGCTGGCCCGTCTGACAGACAGGCCTGCTTTCTAAGGAGCCACAGCTGCAGCTGGGAATCAAAACAGAACCTTCTGAGTGTCCCCAGGATGGAGGGGTAAGAGGTATGAATTCTTCCGGTAAACCATGAAGAAACTCAATGAATGGGAAGCAAGACTGCATGTACAGCCACACACACAACCACAGAAACTGAGAAGATGGAACTCACTAAGGGAAGTAACACCTCCAACCACAGGATGGGACCAACCCTAGGTGGGCCTCTGTGTTTTTGTGGGGTGTTTTGGTAGAGGGTAGGCAAAGAAGTAGGCTCTGGTATCACAAACTTGTCTACTCCTTTCTAGCTGAATGATTCTTGGTGAGTAATCCAACCACTGTGACCTAACTCAATCATTCAGCTTCCCTAACTCTAATAATACAACCTATCTATGCAGGGTTCTGAGGACTAAATGAGATGATGTAAGAGCATACACAGTGCTGGCACACAGCTCTGACAGGCTCCTAAGCCTTTCCCCCTTGAATCCACCCTCTGCATTTCAGCCAGTGTTGTCTCTTTAAAAAGCAGATTTGGGGGAGTTCCCTGGTGGTGTAGTGGCTAAGGCTTCGGCGCTGTCAATACTGCGGCCTGGGTTCGATTCCCAGCCGGGGGACTACTCACATACAAAATAATAAAATAAAATAAAAAAGAATGGGTGACCTTTATCAAAAAAAAAAAAAAAAGTAGATTTAACTATGTCATCACTCTCATGGCATTCAGAAAGGCAGGGTAGCAGTTAAGAAGACAGGATCTGGAATCAGACTTAGTGATTTCAAATCCCAGTTCTATCATTTACTAGCTGTGTGACCTTGGACAAGTTACTTAATCTCTCTGGACCTTGCCTTCTTCATCAAAAAAATAGGAATAATATCTTCCTCATAGGATGCTTATGCACATTAACTACAACACGTAAAGTACTCAGCATATGTGCCTGGCATGTAGGAATTATACAATAAATTCTAAGTGTGTATTGCCACTGACAACCACCTACCACTGACACCCATAAATGGGTTTCGGACTCATCCCTACCACCTCATGCTCTATATCCACTTAATGAACTGACATTTAAGAGTCAACCACATGCCAGGAACTCTCTTAAATGCTCAGATTTGCCAACCGAACTCTTTGTAGTACTTCCTAATATACCACGCTTGCAATTCACGCTTGCAAGGTTTTGTTGATGCCATTCCCTCAGCCTGACATACCCTTCCCACCACTGCTCACCATGCTCTCAAATGGCACCCCAGCATTGAGCTTATGGGCCCTTCCTCTGTGCTCACCTCTATCTTAACACCTACCCAACTGAAACTGAAATTATCCTTTTCTGCCTCTACTAGAGGTGAACTCCAAGAGTAAGGACCACGTTTTAATCATTTTTGTACTTCCTGGACTCAGCAACACAGGGCACAGTGTAGAGGCTGTCATGTACCTGAACTCCCACTGCTTTGCATTTGGCTGCTGACTAGGCCAGTCCACCCAATCCACCCATTGTGGATTGACTGGGGCCCCTCTCTGATCCAAGTAATGAGTCAGGAGGCAGAGTTACTCTGGGTCCTCAGGCCTCAGAACACCCTATTCTCCCCTGATATTCTCCACTCATATCTGTGCTGAGATGCCCAGAACTATACAGTTCTTCTGGGCTATGGGTGAATTTTTAAGTCCTGGATGTTAATCAAAGGCCTGTCATTGGCATCAATGCCCATTCTTTGCATTTTCAGGTTCTAGATTAAATAGATATCTGGTTGTTGGAGTAATAGCTTAAGGAAGAGACAAGACATTTCTGGAACTGGGAAACAGAATAAAGAGATAGAATGGCTACAGAAGGCCTTTATGCCAGGAGGACTGACCTCCTATCCCATTCCGAATCTCTCACCAGAATCCTGAACACAGACCAAGGAGCAGAGAAACCCTGTTTCCCTGGGCTGCCAAATAAGAGAACTGGGAAGCAGTATAGTCTAGAGTACAGAAGCTAGAGGCAGATGGGTGTGGATTGAGTCTTGGTTCTTCTCACTAGCTGCATCACCATTAGGCAAGTTGCCTAAAAGGAAATAGCAACAGTGCCTACCTACCTCAAGTGGGAGACAAAAGAACCAATGAGATAATGCAAGTGAGGCATTCAGCACCGCACCTGGCACAGGGCTAGTACTCCCTGAGTAACTATACCAGTGAGCGTGAACAAGCACAGGAACTGTTTACTCACAAGACCCAAAGGAAGCAACATTCCTGTCTCCAAGGTTGATTCATGGTGAGGCCCTAAATTAATCCACTTAAAGGTAAACTGTGGTTTAAGTGGTTTTTTGTGGCTTAGCTGGGGACCTGACATTATTGATATGTCACTCCAAACAACAGACCACTCCATCACTTCGTGCAGAGGAAAAGTTACCCCTGGGGTATCGCACCGATTCTATAGGATGGGGTCACTAGTGAACACTTTACTGAAATGCCCCTATTCAAACTGCCATGAAACGATGTGCAAGGCATACAGAAAAATTACAATGTCATCGTTTCATACCTACAGTATGGCACCGGACCGGGTGGTACTTCAAATCCATCCAGTTGATAATAAAAACCAGCTTGGATATCAAGTAACCACTCTCTCGTAAACAAAACCAACCATTCATCTCTATCCTGGATACAGAGCCTAGTCTTGATTTCAGGGGGATTATCTGTCAGATGATAATCCTCCATGATCTCCAGTATTCCTTCAGCTATTAAAGTCCTGATTCTACAGTGTAATGATGTCTCTGCAAGCTGAATTCTGCCCCAAAGCAGATTATTCAAACACCAACTACCACTCTGTTAAGACCCTAATTTCAGCGAGGTCACAGAACACGCCAGTCTCACAGAGTCCATTCAGAGATGGCTGCTGGACTATGCCTTTGAAACATCTGTTAGTACAGCAATGTTTTTACCACATGGCCCTTAGTTTAGCACTTTGCCTGGGGAGGCCCCCACGTGAGGCTTGCATCTGTTAGATTAGATCATCTACATAGAGAAGAGGCAGTTCCCCTTGAAAGTCCTGAAACTTGCATGCAATTTATTATACATTAGATAAAAGTCACTGTTGCTAGCTGTCTTGAAGAGATAAGAAATCTCTTTAGATTGTTTCTACAATTTCAATCAAAAACAATGTAAAAAGCCCAGACTATTCGGTCTGACTATAGGTTACCAAGTACATTTGGCTAAAGGTCATTGATAGCTTCCTTCTTTTTCTAATGTAATTCGCAGCTCAAAAAAGAACTTAAGGTGGCTTACAAAAGTATAATACCATTATAAAACAGGTTAACAAATTAAAATAGGAGGAATAAAAGAAAAAGGGAGAGTCAGGGCATAGAAATTTATGCGGTTAAATTGCCAAATATTTACTGAATTTCTATGGCAAATTTGACTTTGACCTCCCCAGTAACCACGGCAGGAAGGAAAATGTCAGCAGTTACAAGGTTTGTATTTCCTATAAAAGTACCTGGGTTGTTCAGGATACAGATTTTCTGAGAGACATTTCTCCTAAGGGTAGCCATAAAGGAGACAATGAATCCCAACACAGCCCAACAGTTCCTACCACGTAACCCTCTTGCAAGACAGCTTTTTCGTAGTCCCTCCATGCAAACACCCTCACAACCACCCAAGGGCAATGCAGTGAAAGGGATTCTACATGGGATCAAGTCAGGGAAGCCCAAGACCATGGCTTTCCTGATGGCCCGGCCAGCCGGACCCAGTGAATCGGACTTCAGGAGGAACGGAAGAGCTACAGCGCCTTCTGGCAATGCTCCATGAATGTCATTTATAACCACCAGGCTTCTGAGTAACAAAGATATGGGCAGTTTCCAACATGCCAGGTCCAAACACTAATATTTTTTAATGCTAACGCTATTTGGCCCAGTTGCCCAAGCAGAAAACACCCTTTATTCTCTCTTCCTTCTGTGTCATACTTCATCTGTCCCCGGGACAGTTGGTTCTGCCTCTGAAATCCACCCTCCCACAGCCATCCTCACAGTCCCAGCCAGCAGCACTATCCTCTCTCAGCCTGAACAATGTGACAGCTTCCTAACTGGACTCCTTGACTCAGCTCTTACCTCTCCAGCCCATTCTAGAATTCTATTTATACAACAAAATCGGATCACACCTCTCGTGTTTCAAAACCTCCAGTGGTTTCCTGGCAGCCAATGGGGCAAGGTCCATCCCCTTAGGTGGCACCAAGAACCTGGTGGCGTATCTTCTCATCACCTTGCCACCTTACTCCTAACCCGTTTCCCCAGCAAACCAACTGTGCTCACTACTCTTCTCAAATTGCTTCAGCCTGCTGCAGTGCCTCAGTCTACCATCTCTGCCCGGTAAATGCCTGCTCATCTCTTAATACCCAGCTTAAATGAGACCCGAAGCAGAGCTGGTGGCCCCCTTCTCCCAGCGTGCAAAATAACTTTTTCTCTCTGAAATGGACTTTATCACATTGTTTGTGTACCTGTCTGTCACCAGACTGGGAACTTCCTACAGTCACAAGTCTCGTCTTTACTCGCCTTGCATGTTTCCCTCAGGACTCCTGGTATCCGAAACATTGGAGATTCTTGGTGAGTGTTAACAGAGTAAAATGAATGACCATCTGTGAAACCATGCTGCCCTATAAAGCTGTTACTGTGTTCATCTCCTTACTTTGACACTATCTAGGACATTTAAAATATCTAAATCTGAGCATTACGTGGGACTCACACACTATTAATGCTCCACAAAGTTAAAAAGCCAGCAAACTCCTGTGACATCAATTCACATTGGCTAATAGGAGTCTAAAACTCAATACCACAGAGCTGTATCTCCTATAAACCACACCACATGAACCTCTAAGCCTTTCCTCCAGCCTCAGCATCAGTTCTTTGCTTTGTATTTTGGTCATGCTCAGAGATGATAATCCTGGTTAAAAGGAAACCAATACCCATGATCTGGGACCCAGACAGGGAATCGGGTCCATTCCTCTGTCCCAAGACAGGGCTGTGATGCAAAACAGCCACCTGGAAGGTCTATCAAGAAAACATTTTGGGAAACAGGGTAAGGCCAATCTTCAGAAGTTACTTCACCAGGGAATGCTCCCCTTAACCTCCTCCAACCCCCACTAAGTCAGGTCCCCTATTCTATATATGTAGCATTTTTCAGTTGTAGTTTTACTTATTTCAAGGTGATTATTTGAGTGTCCCATACTCAAATATCAAATATCATTTACTGAATAAATGAATGTCTTTTGGACTATGGGCACTGTGTGACCTCGATTTCTCTTTAACTGCTACTCCCCCAGGGCACAGCTGGGGCCCCAATTAGTTACAGTCCATCCATCCCAAATCTGCCAATACAATTTCATTGTTCAGCTGTCAGCATGCCTTTGGCTTTCTCACTTTAATCTCTCAATTCAAATAAATCCAAAAGTCTAGACTCTGACATCTGAGGCTGGGCTCCCTGCCTTTCCACAATTGGTATTTGGAAATTAAACTTAAAACTCAAGAGAAAGAAAGGGCAGAGGCACTTTCAAAAAGATGCCTCTATGCCTAGTCTTTGCCTTCACGAGCCCAAAGAAGGATGTACTTTGTTCTAAGAATTATTAAACTGTCATCTAATGTTGCCATTTATTAAAATAGTAGGATGAGAGACAGACTGACTCTAGAGCAATTTTCTGGATTTCTCCTGTTATAGATTTTTTTTTTTTTTTTTTTTTTTTTTTTTTTTTTTTTTTTTTTTTTTTTTTTTTTTTTTTTTTTTTTTTTTTTTTTTTTTTTTTTTTTTTTTTTTTTTTTTTTTTTTTTTTGCTTTTTGGTATGTGGGTAGCTCCCTGGCCGGGAATCGAACCCAGGCCGCAGCGCTGACCGCACCAACGCCGAAGCCTTAAGCAGCTACACCACCAGGGGACTCCCTCCTGTTACAGATTTTAAAAATTACAGCCTCTTTTCCTTTCAAGCCTGGCATGTAAGGGGAGCCGTGCACGTTACCAGTGCAGCTTTTTCATATAATTTAAGAAACTTCCACAAAACTAGTTGTTTTTGGATCTTCCCACTAGAGACCAGGACTGGTTAATCATCCCTCATACCTAGCCCAAAGCCTGGCTGTCAGGAAGAGCTTGGTCAAAAGAAGGCAGGAAATAAGGGGAGCAGATAGAAAGGAGTCATCTGAGGCCCTGCAGCAAATATCAGTACGTCTCTAGGACTCTATGATTTATTAATTTCCTATTATAGGCTCAGAGGAGGCAGGCACTTGATATGCATTATCTCACTGAATCCTCACAACCACCTAGGGAGACAGGCATTATTGTGATGACCTGTTCGAAAGTACCAGAAAACAACATTTGAATCCTGGGACCCCATAGCCCACCCCTATGGATCCTTCAACCCAGACACAAGAAGGGTCTGGAGATGTTCAATTCTTGGTCCTTGAGTCCTCTAGAGCAATAAGCTGAGTGTCTCCCAGAGGAAGAATATAAATCAACTAATTATAAGCAAAACAAAGATGTCAAGTTCTCTTAAAACATCTTCAGGCTCTCAGGGTTGCTCAATGCTTCAACTTTTAATTACAGAAATCTGAGAAAACAAATGAGGAAAGGGAATAACCTGAACCAGAAGGTGGATCAACAGATTAGGCACAAGAAAAAGCTTGTTTTCAGCTCCTGCCTTCCTGCTAATGGGAAATTTAGCTTTAAGGCTGCTTGTCTGTGTGGGGATTCTTTTTCCTCAAATCCCAAAGTAAACAAATTAAGACTCACATAAGCACAACTAGCCAAAAGCCCTATTTAATTTATGTTTATATAGTATATATATTTATTCCATTAATACAGCAAATACTGAAAGAATTCATTTTTACCTTATGGTCCATTGGCAATGAGTCAAGTTAGGGAGGGATCCCCAGCAGACTGAGACCAAAGTGGTAAAAGAGATAAAGAGGCAAATATAATGGATCACACTCACAGGAGTCATACAAATGAGAAAGCAGAAAAGATAAGAAAGTGGCAAAAATAGAGTTAGGGAAAGGAGGCCGAAGGTCAAGGATGCTAGGTGACTGGTTTCTGCCAGGGATATCGACCACCTCAGACATGTGTGGAGTGGGCTGCATTAGAAAAGCCCTGGGAAATATTTTCTTTGATTATTATTTGCCTGTTTTTATTAGATTCTCTGTCCTGAACATTCTGATTCTGTAGGCCTTTGGTTGGGCCAGAAATTCTTAGGGCAGCCAGGAGAATCCCTAGGGACAGTCTCATCTTTGAGGATGCCTATTATCTACATCAACTAGCCATTGTTCACAGGTCTTCATGCTCAAGAGTTCTACTATGAATGCAAGTCCCAGTCCACTTCCATGGGGTTACACTACACTGCAGCACTGGTAGCCCAAGCAATGTCCCAGCGTCCCTGTCCCCACATCTCCATGACTACTGAACACTCCTCATACACCACCTTTTACCCCTGTGGCATAGCATGCTCTGTTCCCCCTGGAGTCTTTCTGCATGTTTAAAGCATCTTCATCCTTCACAGCCCCATCTTCAGAATGCCCACCCATCTTTCCCTATCTCTGCAATGACTTTAAATTCTACCTTGTACTCTGGTTATTAAGGTTATTAACTTAATACATATGCTTTAATTGCTCCTATTTGAGCATATGCTTTTAGGAGCAGGGGCCATATCTTAATTTATCCTTATCTTTCAAAGGTCTTATTACCTATTTAATGATTATTACCCAGGAAAATAAAACAAAACCAAGGTTGAGTTTCAGCACAAGCCCAGAGGTTCCTTTCCTCTTGTTCAAAACAGAAATCAAAGTTTTCCTGACTAAGGCAGGATATGTTCCAAGCCTACACTCTCTTGCCCCAGGTACTTCCAACTGGAACACCATGGGAAACAAATCAAAACAAATCATTAGGAAGATCAATATTTCCTATAACTAAATTTTGTGTCAGATAAAATAAAGCTACTTTCTTCCATGCAACCAAACTCAGCCACCATTCACAACCAGAAGACCCTGGCTGAGCCTCACACAGGCACCCATCTGCCATATGAATATCAAGGGCTTCCTTCCTAGATATCCAGAAGTAGATAAGGGAACTCCAGACACTACAGGCTATCTTCATTCTCAGCTGGCAATCTAGTCTCAGATCAGAGCGACTAAATCTGGACACACCACATTCTCAAGACCACAGAGGAGGGTTGGCTACCCTGTAGCTCAGGAGACAGGAGAGCACAGTGTTGCTGCCTCAACAAGGAGACAGGAATGTGGGTGCCAGTGCCCACCTCACTGGCAGCATGCTCCTTTCCCCCATCACTGAAAAGGAGATAGGCTTTGCCTAGTGGTGAGACATGCACTATTTAGAATTTTAGTCAGGAATTGGTATTATTCCAGCATGTACAGGAACAGAAAGAGCTCTGGCCGTAAAAAAAACAAAAAGTGTGACTTGCAGTCTGTGTTTTCCCCTAATTAGATCTGTGTCTTAAGTAAATATTTTTTTTGTGGGGGGAGGGTAGTTCCCTGGCTGGGAATCGAACCCAGGCCGTGGCATTGAGAGCACTGAAGCCTAGCTACTACACCACCAGGGAACCCCCAACTTAAGTAAATCTTTGAGCCTCAATGTTTGTATCTCTAAAATGCAATACCTAAAATAGATTTTAATACCCAATCCAGCATATATCTAATTAATAAGAAGTTATAAATCATTAACTTGAAATTAGAAGAAATAAAAATTACAAGGTTATTAACACCTCAAATTTGTCTGTTGCTTCCTGGCACCCAAAGCAAAAAGAAAGAAACATAATCAGTTATAAATTTCTAACTATCCACAAAGAAAAATCATACCAGTTCCTCAGGAAAGGCTTTCCTGGCACTCGATTCTGAAAGAAATTTCTCCAATTAACTTCTTTAAAGGGACAATAAGAGAAATCGTAGCTTAAGTTCTCAACAGTATAAACCCTTATAAGAAATGTAGCAGCCGAGAGTGTGTACCTCTATGAAAGCAAAGGGCAGGGCACCTCATCTCAGTGAAAACAAGTCTGGAGGAGCTGAGATAGATGGCCCCAGAATACAACTTTCAGTTGCCCCACCTTAATCCAAGGATAAGGCTATGCATGGCCAGAGGAACAGGTAGACAACATGTCCTTCCAAAAGCTTCTGTAAATATTATTTCTTTCAATGGATGTTTATTAAGAGCTACATATTTCTAAATTCCATTCCAGTTCTGATAGCTCTAAGTGACGTTTTTGGCCTTCACTTACTTACACTAATTTACGATTTTGTGGACAAAAAACAGATTCTATGGAAAGTAACCTCATAGGGTGATCTATCATAAATTCCTAACTGGGCAGGTCACAGAGAGTAGACATGCCTCAGGCATATCACTGTTTTGGTTTTTGTTTTTTGTTTTTGTAAAAGGTTTATCTTTGCCTAAAGCAAGCCCTGTCCATTATTCTTGGGTGTGTAGATTAACATACTTTTGACATAAGTGTAACCATCCTCAAGAGAGCACATAATCTTGTTAACAACCCTGTAATCCAATTTCCATCTTTCTCCCACTTTCATGTAATCTTCCTTAAATAGGTTCAAATACTCATTAAAAATTCTCTACAAGTTTGGACTTCTTACGTAACAATTTGGCATTTTTCACCTCTTATACCCCATTCCCCAATCAATGGATTGGGAATTCCTGTCAGTCAGGGAGAAAGAGACTCTTACTATTAATATTTATGTTGTTATTAATAGCCACCACCAAGTGCTTACTTAAGTGCCAGGCTCTGTACTTGGTTTCATGCCATCTCTCAATCCTTCCATCAATCCTGTGTGATAGTAACTATTATTAATCCCATTTTACAAATAAGGAATAGAAATTTAGAGAATTTCAGCAAACTGTCCAAGATCACAGAGCTAATTAATCAAATCTTTCTGGTTCCGAAGCCCAGCCTCTTAACCCCTATTTACAGTGTCTCCTTGTACTAATGAAATGTGATTACTGGTAGAAATGATTATGTCTGTCAGAAGGGTAAGTCCTAGAATAAGAATACTGGAGGAAAAAAGACTTGTTTATTAACAACAAACTAACAATGGAGTTTTAAGACTTTGGCAACCTACAAAAAGATTAAAAGGATGAAATATATTGTGAAAAGCAGAAATCCCAAAAGAAAGGAATTCCAAGGGAACACTACTCCATCCCAGGAACAGAGAGAGAAAAAAATTTTTCCTCTTTCTTCTCTTGAAAATATAAAGTATTATTTCCTATTCTTAGGACTCTGAACCTTGGCTGTCTTTAGTCATTCATTCATTCATTCATTCATTCCAACAACAGATATTTTATCCAGTGCTACTCCATACCTGTCACTGTCAGAAGTGAGCACCACAGAAAAACCCAAGCTTCCAATCTAGCCATCAAGTAGACAATGTATTTCCAGGTGGTGTTAGAGTGATTTGAAAAGATAAAGTGTGCTGAGGGACAGGGAGGGGAGGAGCTAGCTGTTCTAGATAACTGGTCTGGGAGGGGCTCTCTGAGACCCAAGGGAGAGAAGCCAATCGTGCAAAAATTTGGAGAAACGGCATTCTAGAAAGAGACTACAAGTAGAAAAGGTCCAAGGACAAAAACAAGCCTTTCAGGTTTTAGAAATCTCGGGAAGGCTGGTATAGTAGGAACAGAATGAAGTAGGGTGGACCAGGTAAGAACTGGTAGCAGATGAACTGGGGAAAGTTGGGAGAGACGGTAAGGGACAAACCCTGCAATGCCTACAGGGAAAAAGTTGGGTTATGTTTGAAGGGCAAAGGGAAGCCACTGGAGAGTTGTAAACAGGAGAGTAGCATAATCCAATTTACTTTTAAACCCTCCAGGGCTACATTCACAGCTCCATGGGAAATTCAGGAAGGTATGGTCCTTTAAGATGAAAGTAAAGTACCATCACCTTTTGTTAAATATCACTGAAAACTATCAACTCTTAACAAAATACTAATTAGCTTGAAGGCCTTGGCTTTCCATCCCTGGAGGCTAAAGTTCAAAAAAGAGGGGGTTCCCTAGTGGTGTAGTGGCTAGGCCTTGGAGCTCTCAACCCCATGGCCTGAGTTCGATTCCCAGCCAGGGAGCCACCTTCCCCACCAAAAAAAAAAAAAGAAAGTTCAAAAAAGATGCTTATTTTTCCAGCTAAGGGAATGCAATTGTCAGAGCACCTAGTAGTTTGGTCCAGTCCCTAAGGAAATGCCAGGATAACAGACAAAAGACAGTGATCCTGGTCCTCCACCTCAATCCCACCTCAATATCTCCTCCCTCTGCTTTTCCTATCCTAGGATAGCCCATCCATTGCCATCCTCGTGTTGCTTTCTTTTTTCATAGGCTCAAAACTAAACAACCCGAATGTGAGCTGCTTGACCAAATTGAGCATTATTAAAGTTAATTTCAACAATCCTATAGTTAGTGCTCCCATATAAGGCACACCTTTGGCAGGAAGGACCATAGTTGAACCTGAGTAATTTGAGTTCTTTTTGAAACTAAACTGCAGCTCTGATCAATTCAAGGAAATTTCTTTTACCAACATGTGCATGCGTCAGATGTGTGTATGTTGCTGCTTGAAGGTGACAACATCAGAAAGTGGATAACTAACAAGATCCACCTGCACACAGGAGCCAAGCTGTCACCACAGAAAGAGAACCAGGGCAAGGAGGTAGGGGAACGTGTGCCTCTTCTCAGTAACGACTGTTGACAGACAAGCCTTTGACAACTTCCCACCACTGGCCTCAAAAAAAAAAAAAAAGAAAAAGAAAAAAAAAATTGCCTACCTGCTCTTGCCCCAGGCTACAGAGTTTGGAATACCAAGATATTAAACAAAATCAACTGTTTCTGCTGACTAGTTGTTAATATCCCAGGCACAATTACTGTGTTGCTGCCTTAAAACCAATAAAATCATTAAAACAGTGAAAGTTAAAATATCTGTGAATATCACAGTTAACTCATCAGCACTACTTACAACTCCAACCCCATGCATCTAGAAACATCCAGTGGCACAGAACAGTGATCAGCAGCCCTCACATGGGCTGGAGTGGAGAGGTGTAGGGAGAGAGGGGGATCTGTCTCTTATGGCCAAGGCTTCATGGCAGCTGAAAGCAAATACTATACCCTTAGACTTTTCAAAGCCTAGGCTACTGTGACTGGCTATGAGTGCTCTTGGGTTTGCATAGAGTGTGGGTCACATACCTGACTAAGGCTTTGCACAGTTCTTATGCAAATTAAAGCTTTTCATTGTTCACTGCCCCAATTCCCACTAGATCAAGGTTTCTCATCAACCACCTGCATCACAATCTCATGGTCCACTTGTTAAAAATGTACCCCACTGAAAATAAACATCTCCAGAGAACACTGATAAACTGTATTTCTGAAGGCTACCAACGTCATCTTCATGCACATTAAGTTTAAGAACCTCCATCCTAGAGCAATGTTTCTTAAACTGTGGGCCATGAGCCTGTTGGTCAAGAAATCAAATTAATGGGTCATGACCAGCAGTTGGTCTTTTTTAATTAAGTGGGAAAAAATTACAAATAGAGCACACAGCAGGTAGTAAAGGCAATTGTTGTTTCCTGGAACTTACCGCAGTTGAGGACTTTGGTGATTTAAAGTGTATTCTTTACTATGGGCCCCACTCTCCTAGAGGGAAGGAAAACAGTATTCTTGGTGTGTGGTGTTTAATTGTCTACTTTCCACCCTTAACTCCAAGCTTCTTGATTTTAGTACAAGCACAAGATATCAAGCCAGATTTCAGAAATGCT
The DNA here is from genome assembly GCA_004026885.1 of Lyroderma lyra. NCBI lineage: Eukaryota > Metazoa > Chordata > Mammalia > Chiroptera > Megadermatidae > Lyroderma > Lyroderma lyra. The sequence continues at coordinate 41,500 of PVJL010004111.1, forward strand.
GTTATCTAATCCTAAACTGATAAGGCAAAGCCAATCTGAGGAAGAGAATGAGACCAAGGCCTTCATTTTACTTTTTTCAGACACCCTTATCATGGAGCTGGGGACAAGGGACAATGTCAAAGGGAAGTTTGCACAACTCTCAGGCTGGACCCGGTCCTTGATAAAGAACTTTTAGCCACACACATTTACAGTTCAGAAGATTTAAAATATACCTCTCATCAAGGCAAGACTCAGTCTCAATATTAAGTGCTAAGGAAAAGGGGTTAAGGATGGACAGAACTCAGGTTCAGGTTCAGTCCACATCTGCAGTCCTGTGGCTGATTAGGTCAAAGTAAAGCCAGTGAAGGGCGAGTCCAATTCCACTGAACACAAGGCCAGGTTTTTAGAACCAGGAGAGCACTGGAGAGCATTAAGCATGTGTGGTAAAGTCCCACCCCAAGTCAGTGACAGGAGCTACCTTGGGCAAGTCACTTAACTTCTCAACCCCCTATGTTCTTTACACCACTAATGTTCTGTGAGCAAGAGAGGTGCAGGGTAGCAGCTTCTCTTCTTCCCCAGTGCTTTAGGACAGGGGGTCCCATCTTGCACATCTTGCTAGACCAGAAGAAGAGAGGAACAAGGGAGGAAGAGCGAGGAAAAAGGATGAGTCCAGCTAGCTGTCTTGTTAGCCTTTAGACTCATCAGAAACAAGGATTCACTGAAAAGAGCCTCAAGACTCCAGGACAGGGGAGTTCCCTGGTGGTGTAGTGGCTTAAGGCTTCCGCACTGGCGCTGTCAATGCTGTTGCCTGGGTTCGATTCCCGGCCAAGGAACTACCCACATACAAAAAAATTAATTAATTAATTAATTAAATTTGGATCTTTGATCTGTTAAAAAAAAAAAAAAAAGACTCCAGGACAGCAAATGGACCAGGAGGCCAGAGGGCAAAAACCCCAGCAAAGCCCAGGAGCAGTTTCGTGTGCCATGCACAGCACAGCCTCAAGCCTGCGGGGGGTGGGGGCTCAGCTGCAAGCACAACCGAGGTTAGAGTACACTCACTTGGTTTAACCACTTAGAAGCTGAGGGTGAAGTCAGAGCTAGCAGTCTTCCTGGTGTGGATCAAAACGAACAGGTGGCTGCCCCCAACCCCCAATGGGAGAAAAGCCATCTCTCGGATGAAGACACCCAGGACAGAGCAGCGTCCAAGAAGGATGACCTGGAAGCAGGGAGAGGCCGGGGTGCCTCTCAGTGTCAGTTTCTCGGGGGTCCTCGGAGAAGAGGCCCTGACGTTCCGTTTGGCAGGAGAGAACTCGCGTCCAACCCCTTGGCAAGGGCACTGGGGAGGCGCCGGGAAGCGGCTAGGCAGGAACTCGGCTGTGGTCACCTCGGCCCAGGGCCGGCCGAGAGCGCCCCGGAGTTTTCAGAGCGGCCAGTCCCTCACAGGCGGGGGCCCCGAGGGCGGTGCTCCCGGACCCAAAGTCTCCAACACACATTCAGCGTCACCAAAGACAGAAAACTTCGGAAGCCGCGACCCTGGCCCGCACGGAGTCCAAACCCGCGGGAACTACGCTGAGAAAGAAGCGACGACCGGGTTGCCAGGTCCCCTCCGCCAAATCGCGCACCCCAGCCTTTCCTGCCTCCTCGAACGGGTTCCCGCCCTGGGCCCCGGGCCCCGGGCCCCAGGGCACCGCCGCGCTCTCCGCGGCCCGCCGCCGGGCCGGCAGTGTTTGTAAACAAACCGGTCACGTGGCCCCAGCGGCCCGCTCCCCGCCCCCTGCGCCCGTAGCCCCCAGGGGGACCCCACGCTCCAACCCGCCCGGGCCGCGTCAGGTCGACTGCGCCGCGCTCCGCAGGGCTGAGCCGGAGGGGCCACGAGACCGGTGCCCAGCGCCGAGTGCCCGGCACCCGCACTGACAGCGCACCCCACGCCCACGCGCGCCCGGCCCGCGCGCGCTCCGCGTTTGCTTACCTGGCAGCAGGCGGCCCCGTCCGGCCAGTGCCGGGCTCGGCTCCGCGGGGGTGCGCAGCAGCAAAGGACCGCCCGGCTGGATCTCGAGCTCCGGGGGCGCTCTTAAAGCCACAGTCTCCGCCACTGCCGCCGCCACCACTCAGCATCCCTTCGGGTCGGGGCCGGGGGCTGCCCTATGACGGACGCGCCCCCGCGCCTATCCCCTCGGCGCAGCACATAGCAACACGCCGCGGGTTGGCTCAGCACGGCCGCAGCCCATCCGCTCTGAGCCAATCAGAGAAGGACGGAACTCCGCCCCCCGCTTCCCCTATCTCCCACCCCCCACCCTTTGGGCCTGGCGGGGCTTGGGTGCGGGGCGTGCAGTGAGTGACGGGTCTGGCCCAGCGAGGTTCGGCTAGCGGAGCTTGACTAAGCAGGGCGACTGCCGGGAGGAACGGGGAGAAGCGGTGATGAGGATGGGTGGGCTCTCACTTCCAGCGAGGGAACTGTATTTGGGTTCGGGGTTTGTCCTCAGGTCAAGACTGACTGTCGCAGAACCTGGGGGAGGGAGGGAGGAAGCTTTCTATTTCTTCTTAGAAGGCCAAGACAGTAACTCCCTTCTAACACCTTTTAGCCATTCCTAACCCACAGCCTAAGTTACCTGAGGAGGCCCTTAGGACCGGGGCAGTTTAATTGAATAAAATAGTGCCAGACCGACCCTGCCCAGCTAGCCCCTACCCAGAAGCGAGGCATTGCCCCTCTGCTAGTTGGAAGTGGGAAAGAGGCCTTGGGGAACTTGAGCGGCGCTAGGCCCCCACTACTGCTGATTTTCCAAGGCTTTTAGAGGGAGATGAGGACGGTAAGCCCAGGAGAGTAGGTTGGTCAGTGACCAGAGGGGAGGAGTCCACGTTCTGGGTCAGTGGGGTGGTGCTTTTCAAGGAACAGAAGGTTAAAAAATAAGCTCTGGGCTGTCAGGAAATTTGGGGAGGCACCAGGTGGGTGGAGTGAGGCATTCTCCCAGCAGGAAAACAGGTCTGTTTGAGAAAGAATGCTGGCAGGGGCCAGGGAAAGAGAGCTGCCCAGGGTTTTCATTTGTCCACTGAGGTTCTTGCAATTCCTGAGAGACCAGAAACAAGAATGATACTGGGGTGGATCCCCCATGGCTCAAACTGCACCCGCAACTCCACCCAGCTGTCTTTTTAGAATATATATGATTCAGTTAATATACATTGCAATCAAATTGTATTCAGTTAATATACATTGCATGGTTGGATGTGAATCCAGTACTAATCCAGTTAGTAAAATGTTAGCAAAATAAAAATCCAAACTACTTCAAATACATTAGCATTGTGCATATGTATCAGTCTCAAATTTGCAGTTTAAAAGGCTTTTGAGGTAAGAAAGAATCGTGAACAAGACAGGTTTAACATTTAATCCATAATCTAAGAAGATGTGGTGAAATCTTTAGATTATCAAGAGCTTGATTTCTAGACCTTGATCCACATCTTAGGCAAATATGTCTTTGTCTTTATCAGCCTTTGTTTTCACGGTTTAAAAGGAAGAACTTTTTTTTTTAATTCATTTTTATTGTTAGACTTATTGGAAAAAGGAAGAACATTGAAATAGGATGATCTCTAAAGTCTCTTCCAGCTCTAAAATTCTAAGTAGGGCCAGAAAGTCAAACTTGTTAACATTTCCGTAGTATTTTCTTGGTGAATATTTGTGTTGACAAGTTACCACTACCCAACAGTAGATACTACATTTTAACAACGTAGGATGTTGGTATGTTATGTAACAAGATTGGTGGCTACTGTTCCTGTTTAAATAAAAGATAATGTTAGCTAAGGAGGATAAGCCTGGTGCAGTGGTTCAGAGGGAGATCTGAGGACCCCTGCAGGCCTGGTGTATGTATGCAGGGGACTGAAAGAGGCAATCGGACTGTTGGAACAGAAGACAATAGCATAAGCCAGCCTGCCAACAAAAAAATATTTAATAAGCCTAATCATGCCTCCTCCCAGTCAAAAGAGCCAAGCATTGTGAGTTGTTATGTCAGAAGGTAGAAGTGAAACAAAGTAGTAAAAGTGGCTTCTCTTTCTCTCTGAAAGCAAGCACCTCTAATTGCCCCTTAGTACACATTTACTCAGGGCCTATTATGTGCAGAATTTCCTGCTTGACGTGGGTGATAGTACGAATTCTAAAGAAATCTACTGAGAAGAGAAAAACTGAGGCCAATGGAAAGTGTGTGAGAATAAACAGATAGTTATTCTGTCTGGCAAAAAAAAAAAAAAAAAGAGGAGCTCCCTGGTGGTGTAGTGGCTTAAGGCTTTGGTGCTGGCGCTATCAGTCCTGCGGCCTGGGTTCGATTCCCGGCCAGGGAGCTACCCACGTACCAAAAAAAAAAAAAAAAAAAAAAAAAAAAAAAAAAAAAAAAAAAAAAAAAAAAAAAAAAAAAAAAAAAAAAAAAAAAAAAAGAAGAGATATGAACAAATTTCAGATTTAGCCAAAGGGTTCTTTTTTAAAAACTGGCAGTAACATGTTGAGATCCCTAGCTTCACAGACAGGTTAGCAGCCTGGCTTTGTCAATGGCCCAGGACCCTTGTCTCTTCTGTGTGAGGCAAGATGTATCCATTCCCAAAGCCCTCTCAGCCTTTCTTTCCCAGCACCCTTTCCATCCAATCTCAAGTTCCTACTGTTCCCACACAGATGTCACTACTACCACGAACAAAGTGACTGTTATGTGCTCATTTTTATTCCACCTCTCGTAACATTTGATATAATTACATCTTCCTTCCCCTCACCCCTATACCAATCCATCAGCAGATCCTATCAGCTCTACTTCCCAATACATATATAGAGAGAACATGTGCACCTCCGCTGCTACCATCCTGGTTAGAGACCAACATCTCTTGCCTAGAGTAAGCAATAGCCTCCCAACTGATCTCCCTGCTTCCAGTCCATTCTCTACATGGCAACCGAAAGGTGTTTCTCGGAAACAACCTCCTTACTATGGCCACGGGGCCCTGCCAATTAGGCCTCCCCATCTCTGGTCTTCCTCCCGCCTCACTCCTTTGTTCACACTGTTCCAGTCGAGTTGGCCGCCTTTCCATTCTCAAATATGCCGGGCCTGGTCCTGCTGTAGTGTTTGTATTTATAGTGTTACAGTGTTCCCTCCACCTGGAATACTTGGCCTCCGGGAGGCGGCCGCCTCGACACTTGGTTCTCAGGTCAAATGCCCCCTCCAGTAAACATCCCCCTGACCACCCAATCTTACATGCCTCCCCCCAATCTCCTCCAGGTTACTCTCTAGCTTATCTTTTCCCAACTTACTTTCTCCATAACACATATTGCTCTCTGAAATTACCTTGTTCATTTGTTTATCTGTTTTCAGTCCCATCCAGCTCATCAGGAATTTTGTCTATCTTGCTTCCTGTTGTAACCCCAGTGCCAAGAATCGTGTCTGGCACTCAACCAATATCTCTGTTGAATAAATAACTGAAAAATGAATGAAAATGCCGACTCCTTCATACCCTTTTCCCTGCAGTTTCTTTCACTTGGAATGTTATCCTCTCCTTTATCCCCGGTCCCTACCTCTCTCCTCTTTCCAACTCGAGTCCAAAGACCAGATCGAATGCCACTTCCTTAAGAGAGTTTTCCCTAAGTCCCTAGAAAACTTAATTTTTCATTCTCGGTACCCTCCATAGCACTTATTCATAGCTCTATTACATCACTCAACACTCTGCATGCCCTCTTAAGAGTTATCAGTTATCCATCCACTCTGCCAGTCCCTCCTGGGATGGAAACTTATCAGATCGTCTTTGTATCTTCAGCACCTGGCACATGGTTCACACTCCAAGGTTTAGATCTCAGTTGAATCCAGAAGGAATTTAAGCAGAAATGGATAGGGTCTGTCCTCAGGGTATACTGATCAACAGATAACAGTCTTACTTTGTAGAATGACATTAAACCTAAAGCTTCAGGATGTTCTATAATAAAAGAGGAAACCTACATTTTAAAACCACAATACAATGGAAACTTCCTGAAGGCTAAAGGCTACAGGCTCTCACACTACCATATTACCTGGGAAAACTTCCCCTTCTGCCTGTGTGGGGGAGTTGCTCCTCAGGGCCTCACTGTACCCCTTCCTTCCATTATCCCCCACAACTCAAGTCCCATGACATTACATCATAGAGGAGGGCCTGCTGCCCTCTTACTACAGACAGATCACGGTAACAGTGCTTTGTTTCTTTCTGTACAATAAATGCTTTCTCTGATCCTTGTCCAAGTTCCTTTTTTTCAGTCATGAAAGTGGCTGATGATATGCTTTTCGGAGTGTAAGTGGGTAAGGGTTGTACCTCAGCGCTCCTGAACTACCCTAACAAAACAGCTGCTACAGTTTATTGAACACATATGGTATATAGAGCAGTTTGTATTTTATCTAGTTATATTTAATCCTCAAAACAACCTGCAAGATAGGTATTTTCCCCCATTTTTAAAGGAAGCTGAACCAATGGAATTTGAACCCTGATGATCTATCTGGCTTCAGAGCCCATTCCTTCTTTCTTCTGTACCATCAAAGAGTAAAAAATGCTTTGCCCCTCTTCTCTTCAAATATCCCAATCACCTTTGCAAAGAAACTCACTGGAACATCAAACTACCCCACAGAGCAAAACTCTATGCCAAGCTAAAAGGCCCAAAACAAGAGTTGTAAGGGCTTAGCACTTCCATCAGTAACAACAGTAACGATAATATTTACTTGGTGCTTCCTATGTTCTAGAAGCTGACACAGGCACTTTACATGCATTACTTAATTTAATCCAAACTTCACAACAAGCTTATGGTCCAGACGTTGCCCCAGAATTTCATTTGGCTTAACTGGTCACCCCTACAGAGAGGCTGAATGAATCCAGCTACTGTAGCTCAATATTGCCATGTGTTAAGATCACCCAACTCATTTCTTAATTCTATCCTTGATTTGCAAATACAATTTATGCTTTAAATGTGGCTCCCTGTGTTGTTACCTTTCTTACTGGTAGATAATGTGCCATTCAGTGTCTGGTCATTGCATAAATCAGTATGGGACCCTTGTGAGCTTGATTAATGTGAGTCCATCCCCAAGAGTCTGCTCACCTCTGAATGATATGACAAAATAAGTTCCTGGGTTTGTCAAGGTAATTCCCAGACCCTAAAGTTTCCCCAGACAATTTCTCCATTCCGGTGCTCTCTCTCCTGGCAGTGCTATCACCTAAATTCTGCGGAAGACCCTGAGAAGCAATACATATAGAAACCTGGGCCTTGTTTTTAAAATAAGGGAGTTTATAGTTCTTAATTGTATTAATTCTGTAGCCTAATGTTATTCTTGCTCAACAGTTACTTCTTTTTTGGGGGGATGGGGATGTATAATTCCCTGGCTGGGAATCAAGCCCAGGCTATGGTGTCGAGAGTGCCGAAGTCTGGCCACTACACCACCAGGGAACCCCCCTCAACAGCTATTTCTTCTATGGCCCCAGTTTTTGAACAGTGTTAATTCACTAACTTGTAAGTGGATTGTTGCTTTGGTCTGCCAGGCACCAAGCTCCAGGCTCTCAACAAAGGCTCTTCAGACAACACGATAGCCAAGATAAACTGACCTGCAGAGCCTACAAAGGCTCAGAGCAGCCTCTCTGTTATCCTGACCCGCTACACTGGCAGAGTGCTGAATAATTGCATAGCTGCCCTGTGTAGCGTTCTCCCTTTCATGACTGGACTCTTCCTTCTTTGAATAAAACTGAACAGATTCATTTTCTTTCATTAAATGGCAATATCATCTACCCCAACAGCTTGGCTGACCAGACTTTTATTTTGGCCTCACTGCCTGATGGAAATGTTCCAGCTCTAGCAATTTCTAGGAGTGAGGAGCTGCCTATGTAAGAGGGGTATGGTGGCCCCCATGGAGTTGGGCCGACTTTCGATCAATTTGGAAGGCCATTCTCAGCCTTAGCTGCATATTAGAATAATCTGGAGAGCTTTTTAAACATAGCAATGTCCATACCTCACTCCTAGCAATTGTGATTTAATTGGTCTGGGGTGGAGCCTGGGCATGGATGCGTTTAAAACTCCCCAGGTGAGAAGTGCAGTCCGTGACGAAGACCAAAGACTTGGCAACATACATTCAAAGGGAGTATTGGAAACTGGCACAATTCTAAGCCTTCTGGTCTGAAGCTCCCTACGTGCATCTCCACACATTCCATTTTGCAATTAGCTCACAGACATATTTACAAAAACCTGCAAAAATAAAAACGTGTTAATGATAAAATGCCATGCTTTCACAGGTTGTGAGACATTTTCTCATATATTCGTTCATTTGACTCTTAAAATAACCCAGTGAGGTAAGCAGGACAGGTATTATTATTCACAATTTTCTGGGAATGAAATTGATATCCTGAGCCAATTGAGGACCCAGATTCCTGGTTTTTTGTTCGGCACTCTTTTAATTACATAATACATACTCTGCAGTGACAGTGAATAATCTCAGCTGTCATATATAGGGAGGAAATATTGCACAGGAGTTAAAAGCAAAGATTTTTAAATCAGACATAAAAATTTTAATTTAAGTTTAGCCTCTTATTAGCTCTAAAATCTTAAGCACATATATCATCTGTCTGAGATTCAATATTCCTTATATGAATATAAAACTAAAATATAGTACCACCTTCAAAGGGTATCAATGAGATATAATAGTTGATGTTCTCATTATATGATTAGACCACATTTACCTACTTTTAGAATGAAATAATATGTAAGTGCTTGATACAAAGTTTTCTTTAATATCAATCTTTGCCTCTCCTACCTGATACTGCTGTATCAAGGGGCTTGCTTGGTTCATGATGATGGCATTTCTCATTATATGTAGTCACCAAATGATTTCATCTAAATCAGAAATCAGAATCCTAGTAAACCCACCATTTAAAATCATCTTTATTTATCAAGGCAGTACTTGATCAGATGCTTTTTAAAAATTAGTAGACTTAATTTTTTAGAGCAATTTTGGATTTACAGAAAAATTAAGCAGAATGAGGTTCCCATATAATCCTGCTTCTGCAGTTTCCCCTGATAGTATTTTATACTAATATATTATATTTGTTACGATTAATGAACGAATATCAATACTTTATTATTAAGTCCATATTTATTCAGATTTCCTAATTTTGACCTAACATCCATTTCTATTCCAGAATCTCATTCAGGATACCACTTTACATTTAGTTGTCATGTCTCGAAGCTCCTCTTGGTTGTGACAATTTCTCAGACTTTCCTTGTTTTTAATTACCTTGAGGGTTTTGAGAAGTTCTGGTCAGGTATTTATAGGATACCCCTCTATTGGAATTTTTCTGATTTTTTCCCCCATGATTAGACTGGGATTATAGGGTTTTGGGAGGAGGATCACAGAGGTTAAAGTGCCATTTTCATCACATCATGTCGAGGGTAAATGCTATCTGTATGATTTATTAGTGTTGACGTTGACCTTGATCACCTGGCTCAGGTCATGTTAAGTTTCTCCCCTGGAGTGACTCCTCACTCCCCTTTCCATACTGTACTTTTTGGCAGGCACTCACTATGAACAGCCCACAATGTGCAGCCCTCCTTTAGAATGAAATGTCTAGATAACTTATTTGGAATTATTGTGTATTGGAAATTGATAAAATGTTTTTGTTTGTAAACCTTTTTGCTGTGACCCCCAATCAAGTCATGACAGCCTATTTGGTGGTGGCCATAGACCTGTATAGATTTTCCAAATTAGAAGCATAAATGGGGTCTAGGGAGACCCCTTGTGGTTAAATCAGGGCATAACCAGCCAGCTACACGTTCTCGCTTTATGCCTCGACATTCCTTTGGTCTACTAGTCGTTGTCCACCAGGGGTGATTTTGCCCTCTAGCCCTAAGGAATATTTGGCAATATCTGGAGACATCTTTAAGGAGGCGAAGTTACTGACATAGTCTAGTAAGAAGAGGCCAAGGATGCTGCAAACATCCTATAATGCACAGGACACATACAACAAAAGATTATCTGAACTGCCATCTCAGTAATGCTGAGGTTGAGAAGCCCTGTGGTCAACAGCTGTATACAGGTGTATAAAGGTTACAGCCATGCTCAAAGGAATAGTGTTATAATGAGGTGAGAGAGGAACACCCTATTTTGTGAAGAAAAAAAAAAGAAGGTGGCAAATTCTTCAATAAAATATCCAGCTCAACACTACTGATCACAGCAGAGGTAGAAGAAATGGTGAAGTGACTTCTGTAAATGTGCAATTTCTATTTGGGTCAACCTTGGGCACATGTATGTAAATGGCAAGAGCTCATGTTGTGAAACTGAACAAAAGCAAATGGTAAATGGGAACTGTTCTCAGCAGAAGAGGTGGAAACAGAAAAAGAAACTAAACCAGGGCCAGTGTTTGGAAGAGAGGATTATGCAAAATAATGGTTCATTTCAGATAATTTTTTTAAACTAAGAACAATTTGAGGTAAAACTGCAGTCAGGGCTGTTACAACTACCATCCACAACTACCTTCAATTGCATTCCTACATATACGAGGGTTGTCCGGAAAAAAATCCAACCACAAGTGCCCCTATGTTTCATATTATATGGCTAGTTACTTCCAGACAGCCTGCATACATATTTTTATGTTGTTGCAATCAATGAATATAACTACTTCATATTCTACTTTTTTCAATGGATATTGTATCTAAAATGTGTTTTTCATGTTCCTAGAGTCTTCATTATCTTTTTAAATGTCTATATGATGCAGGTGAACCATAGTATAGGCATTCTATTGTTAGATAATTACGTTGTTTCCATTTTTTCCCACTATTATAATACAGTGGTTTTTTTTTAGTTTCAGTATTTCCTTAAGATACACCTCTAGGAGTCAGATTCTAGTGTCAAAGAGTATCAACAGTATGTGGTAGCATAGAGTGGATAGAAACACAGAATTTGAAATTAAACAACCTAGCTACAAAACTCAGTTCTGCCCATTATTACCTACGTGGCTTGAGTGACTTGTTTAAATTCCCCGATCCACTGGGGATTGTGGTAATGATTAAGCAAGATTGTTTATGCCAAGTACATGGTATAGATTTTGGCAAATTGACAAATTACCATTTCTGCTATTTTTATTCTTTGTCCTTTTCTTGTTTTCCTTAAGGCTCTTGATACTTACTGTCAAGTTGCCTTCCCAAAAGACTGTACCAATTTACAATACCACAGGCAATGCAAAAACTGGCCTTTACTACAACCCACAACTTGTTTAAAAGTTTGCTTAATTATTGGGAATAAGTTTGTATTTGCTATGTTGCTTTCATGGCTGAATTAACTTTCTAAAAGTGTGCACTTGTAGGTAAAGAATATCTTGTGATCACTTGAACCAAGAAAAAGGGAAGAGAGAGGGAGATGGGGGAATGTAGGTAGGGAAGGGGAGAGGGAGAGGGGGAGAGAAAGAGAGAATGAATGAATGAGTTTTGGATTTTATTACTCCTCAAAGTAGTTGCAGTGAGGTAAAGGACTGTACCTGACAGTCATGCAGTTATGCAGGGACTTCAGCTGCATGATATTGACCTCGGATTAGGCCTTCCTTTCCTGCTCGTGTCCATGGCACTTGCAGCGATGGCACCACATCCTTCCTCCTATAAACACCTCCATTTTGGCCCTTCTTGTCTCTCCTGTAGGTCTGTGAGGCTTCACTCTTTTTGGGGCCCTTGAAGTCACACACAGATTGATGATCCTTAAATATAATTGAGTACTTCAATCAAGAAAGAGTACCCTCTGGCTCTCATTAGATTCTTCCAAGTGCTTCCTCCTAGGCTGTGTAGGCTATAATATAAAGAAAATAAAATACAAGAGTCAAAGTGATAGCCTCTACCTTTGGTTCCATATTCAGTGACAAAGGTTGGGGCCTGCATTTAGTCTTTGCCACCTTCTGCTCTAGAAGTAGGCTGCATTTCAAGGATGAAACAAGTCCCAGCTGTGAGGAGAAATAGTATAAATTGCATACATGTAATTCCATGGCTTCTTTTTGTCTCTGCATTTTTGTCCCTGAAATTATCAAATTATATATACTGTGTCTCTTGTTTCTGACATTTCTAACATCTATACTTTACTATGATAACTATAGAAAGTTATAGAAAAAACACCTAACCACTGTTAGATTACTTAGAGTATTTAACACCAGTTTTTTTCTGTAACTATATACTCTGTTATTTTTAAAATAGAGTTTGAGGGAGTTCCCTGATGGTGTAGTGGCTTAAGGCTTCAGCACTGGCACTGTCAGCGCTGTGGCCTGGGTTCGATTCCCAGTCAGGGAGCTACCCACATACCAAAAAGCAAAAAAAAAAAAAAAAAAAAGAGTTTGAATCGTGTGATATACGTAGTGTTATTTCCTGCCTTGCCTCACTATTATATTGTGAAATGTTTACCCAGATTTTCAAAAATATGATTTTTATTGGCACTATAACATTCTACCTTATAAATATATTTCACTTAATGACTCTACTATTATACATTCTGGTCATTTCTAAATTTTCATAATTGTAAATAATTAATGATGAGTATCTTTATTCATACCAATACTCCCCAAGCATAGTAAATTAGTTTCCTAGGCCTACCATAACAAACTGCTACAAACTCGGTGGCCTTTAAAACAACAGAAGTTTATTGTCTCACAGTTCTGGAGACCAGAAGTAAGAAATCAAGGTGTTGTCAGGGACATACTTCCTCTGAAACCTGGAGGGGGAAATCCTTCCTAGTGCCTTTTATTTTATCTCCTGTTGTTTGTTGGCAATCCTTGACATTCCTTGGATTATAGAGACATCTCGTACTCTTTTCTTATAAGGACACTGATCATATTGAATTAATAACCCTCCCTCTTCCAGTATGATTTCATTGTCACTAATTATATCTGCAATGACCCAATTTCCAAATAAGGTTACATTCTGAGTTTCAGGGGGTTAGGACATCAGCATAACTCCTGGATAAGAACAATTCAAATCACAAAAACATAGAAGCACAGAATCAACAAAGATGAACATTTTCAAGACTTGATATATTTTGCCAAAATTTTCTTTAGAAGATCATGCCAAATTTATTCTGTATGTGAATGCCTGTCTTATGACACATTTGTCAACATTAAACATTCTATATTTTAATCCTAACCAATTTATTAATTTAAAATGTTATCTCATTGGTTTAATTGACCAGCATTTGATCACTGAGATAGAACATTTTTTTTCCATATGCTTGTAGCTATTAACTATTTGTGATTTTCAACCGTAAATTTATGTATTTGCCTGTTTTCTATAGTGTTGTTCTGATTTAATAAATAAAAGTTGATATATATTTAGCTGTCATCTATCCCATTTATTTTATCTATTTCCATGTTTTCTTTAACTTTCCATTTTTATTGCTATATTAAATTTATTATTTCTTTTTCATTTTATATTTAAAAAGTTATCCATTTTTGGAATTAATCAAATATCCATCTATGTTTTCTGCTAAGTATTTTAAACTTTCATTTTTTAAGATATATTTCTTTAAGTTTTAAAATTTATTTTCAGTATATGGTATGAAGTAAAACTTCAACTAGGTATTTTTCTACAATTTTATGCACACAACTGATGATACCATTTTAATCTACTATGATGTATCCTTTACAAAACATTAACTAACTTACCTTTTAAAAAACTCTATGAGATAGATAACTTATTATCCACATATTACACCTAAGGAAATTGGCACAGGGAGGTTCAGTAAGCTGTCCAAGGTTGCACAACTAGTATATGACAGAGACAAGAATCTGATGCAAGCCATGTGGCATCAGAGACCCATTCTTAATTAAATTAGTTAAATTATAAATGAGTTAATATTTGTAAAGAATCTACAACAGTGTTTGGCACATAGTAACCATTGTATAAATGTTTAACAAATGCAATGAAAATATCATAAACTTATTTATCCTAAAATCTGTTTCAAAAACACCTATTTGTATTCCATTGATCTGTCTTGGTTTCTATTCTAGTTTGGATTATTAAAATAGCATTTTAAAATCTGATAGGGCAAGCCAAAACCCATACCCATTATTCTTTTGTAACACTTTCCTTATTGGTCTTGCTTGCTCATTCTTCCAAATAGACTTTTTTACCCATAATTAATTATGAAAAGTTTCAAATATAAAAAAAAGTTAGGGGAGTTCCCTGATGGTGCAGTGGCTTAAGGCTTTGGCGCTGGCGCTGTCAGCGCTGCGGCCTGGGTTCGATTCCCAGCCAGGGAGCTACCCACATACCAAAAAAAAAGCAAAAAAAAAAAAAAAAAAAAATTAAAAAAAAAGTTATAAGAACTATATAGTGAACACCCCAGACAAGCTTCCAAATAATTTGTTTCAAAAGTCAAATGAAAGCAAAACTAACCCCCCCAAAATTTGCTTTTGAGGATTTGATGGAAGCTAATCTACTCCTAGGGTTAATTTGATAATATCAACATTAGTACTAATTAGTGTTCTCCTTCAGAAATGTGGTTAATTTCTCTACCTATTCAAGTATTTCTTTGTGCTTCTTAGTAATTTATGTTTGTTTTGTCACCCAAATTTCTTGTTAATATTAATCAGTGATATTTTTCTCTTGGTTGCCTTGGTGAAAAGGGTGTAGCAGAAGGTCTTTTTTTAATGACATTTTTGTTGGTTTTGCTGGTTATTGTCGGGCATTGGAGATACAAATTAACGTAAAAAATGTATCGTCTAGTGGAGGGATGTACTCAAATTATAGAAGAATTGTTAATTAATTCACTTATCACAGCATCTATTGAGCATATGTTGTATACCATTCTCTGGAGACACATGGATGAATGTGTCTGTCTCTTTGTCCTTAAGGAGCTGATAGACTCTTGGGAAAGATGAACAGTTGGTCTAAATATAAATCAGGGCAATAAAATGCCGTATGGAAGGTCGTCAACAGACTGCACCAAGGAAGTAATATTTGGCACACAAAACCAGGTAGACAGAAGTTCACCAGGAAGAGATAGGAGGAAGTGTATTCCCTGGAGCAGAAAGAAGGTATGGGAAGGCGGGGCATCTCTGTGTGAAAGGCTGACGGAAGGTAAACGGGGGTATCAGGGAGGTGTTGAATAGGGCTGTCTTTGCAGGACACAGTGCATTTGTTTGGCTGAAGTTTGGAGTATTTGGAATGGGGGCATGGATTCTGGAAAGGTAATAGAGGTACAATATGGAAGGAATTTGAAATTTATCATCAAAGTAATAATGTAGGCAAAGGTTTTGATTAGAATTAGTTTTTGGCAAAAATCAGTCTGGCACCAAGGATAGCTTGGAATGGGAAGAAAGAAGGCTGGAAAAGTGGTGGGAGTCACTGCACACCATCGGGAGCTAGACCTGCCGTTTGGACCTTAACCTGCAGATAACAGTGATGTAATCAAATAAGTAATAATGTAGGAAAATAAGCTGTGTCAATGAGTTGCAGGAATTTCAGACCTAGCAGGAATCCCAAGTCTTGCTCTTATCATTTGTAAACAAATTCTATAGCCCTTTGAGCCTCAATTTCCTGACCACTAATAAAATACTGAGCCAATAATACCTACCTAATACCTGTTGCAAGAACTAAGTGAGAAAAACCTATTTAACACCAAACACATAGTAGATACTCAATCAACCTTATTTTTAACCATGCCAGCTCCTCCTGTTGATTGAATTTATAGTTGAGAAATTTGCACTTTTACTTATCACTGTTTTCATGCTCCTGTACTTTTCAAAATCCTCTATCCACTTCCTTTTTAGTGTCTACATTCTTGCACTTAAATTCTACCTTAAGACAAATTTCTTTTTCTTGTATATTCCTTATCGTCTCCCTGTGTCTTACCTTTCAAATCAACAGGAGCATTCTAGATCTGGAGAGACCAACTCCTCCACCCTGTCTGTTTTACTATATCACATTTCTTAAGGTTTGCTTTGCTAATTCTTTCTACCTGGTTCCAGGGTCAAAGATCTTGACTGATGGCACAAGCATTTAGTTTAGGGAGACAATGGCTTTATTCATTTTTCTCTTCCGGCTTCCGAGAAAATAATACTGCACAACTCAAATATCTTGGGAGAGTGAGAAATACGAACCGATATCCCCCACTCCTCTGCCTTCTTAGGTTTGGGCCTAGAAGTCAACCAAATAATGTCTTTGTCAATAAAATCTCAGTGCCTGCAACTCAACCCAAAGATTGACATCATTATCCCCAAACCCATTTTGCAATCTGTAGTCATTTTTTACTGTTGAAAAAACTACACTATGTAAATTTGTCATAATGCTGATTATCAGGAAAGCAGAGTATCTCATGTTCTGGATAAATATTGATTTGTAAGTATTTTCAGAGCTGAAGCTGTAATATTCATTTATTTAACAATGCCTTATTGAGATCTCTGTGCCAAGCATTGTTTTAAGCTCTGAGATAGAGCAGTAAACAAAACAAAGTCCTCACTCTCATGGAGCTTACATTCTAGTGGGAGAGAGATAATAATATATGAGCACATACATTAATATATATACATTATATATATATATATATATATATATGTAAAATATGTCAGCTGATGATGTGTACCATGGATAAAAATAAAACAGAATCGGGGTAGAGGTGATGAGAAGGTAGAAAGGACTATTTTAGATAAGTGAATTTGTTCTTTCAGTTTTCTTTTTTTAATTATCAAGGTATAACATCATACTGTAGAGTATGTAAAGTATACAACTATCTACAACTTGAATTTTTACATACACTCATGTAACCACTGCCCAGGTCAAGAAATAAAACTTTAATAGTGTCCCAGAGGGTTCCCTAATGCCCCTGCCCTGTCAGCCCCCTCCAAGAGCAAACAACTACATATTCTGACTTCTATTACCATTGATGAGTTTTACCTGCTCTTGAACTTCAAATGAATGGAATCCTAAAGTATGTATACATTTGAATCTGCCTTCTTCCACTCAACGTGATGTCTGAGAGATTAATCCATACCGTTGCATGTAAAGGTAGTTGTTCTCTTTATTGCTATGTAGTGTTCCATTTCATGTTTATGTCACAATTTATCCATTCTCCTATTTGTTTTTGTTGTTTTGTTTGTTTGTTTTTTGGTTGGTTCCCTGAACAGGTATCGAACCCAGGACACAGCAATGAAAGTGCCTCCATTCTCCCATTGATGACGTTTGGATCATTTCAAATTTGGGGCTATTATGAACAAAGCTGCTATGTTCTTGTATATGTCCAGGAGTGGAATTATGGGTCATGGAATCGTTATATATGTAGTTTAGTAATTAATGACAAACAGCAATTGAACCAATTTACACTCCTACTAGCAAAGTGTGAGAGTTCAAATTCCTCTACACCTCTGCAAACACTTGATTGTGTCTGCCTTTTTCATTTCAGCCATTCTATGTTTATAAATTGACCTTTAAGCATAGATCTAAAGAGGGAGCTCTGCCTGGAACACTGCCTCTGCAAAGGTACAAAGGCCTCAGCAGAAGTGCGCTGTTTGAAAGAGTAGTGAGAGCTGTGGTAAAAGAGGTGGGAGCTGGGCAAAGGATAAACTAAGCCATCAGCTTTCCTGCTGAGATAGAGAAGAAATCATCGGAGGGTTTTGAGCAGAGGAGAGACATGATCTGACGTAAGTTTTTAACCAGACCTCTTTGGCTGCTCTGCTGAGAAAAGACTGAAAGAGAGCAAGGGAAGAAGCAGGGAGAGCTTCAGCAGGAATCTAGGAGAGAGGTGGTTTGGGCGTGGGTCAGGCCTGTGGCTTTGTAGGAGGAAGTAAGAAGGCATCTGATTCTGGATATGCTTGGGAGATAGACCTGACAGGGTCCTCCGATAGGTTTGGGGTATGAGAAAAAGAACATATCAAGAATGATTCCAGGTTTGCAGGCTTGAGCAGGATGGGACTGAACCCAGGTCTTCTGTACAAACTTTTTGGTATAATTAATTGCACAGAGAATCTTGCAAGGGTCACTTCTTTAAACTTCATTATAATAACATCAAGTTTAGGAAATAGTCCAGGTGACAGAGCTTTGCTGGAACAGCCTTGAACCTACTTATACCTGTAATCAAAAAATCATTTCTACTAGAGAGATTTAAATCAGTTCACAATTATAACTGACAAAGAGTGGTTTTGTTTATAAATCTCCTCCAAGGGTTCTATAAACTTCGCAATCCCCCAGGGCCAGTTGCTTCATCTCAAAAACAAAGCCATTTTAAAAGCAGAGAATTAAAAGGTGTGAAAGAGGCAAAGGAATCTAGGTCAGGAAAACTAATGCCTTCTCATAAGAAAATAGCACAAAGCTATCTGTAATGCTTAGTTAAGGTAAATGGAGCTCTGGGTCTTACAAAAGTGCTCAGAAATGACCGACCACACAGGGAACAAAGGCTCTTCTCTTATTTCCCAGTGCAAAGCAAAACTAAGGGAATTGAATGAAATCATCCTGGTCAATAAAAAGCACAAAATTAATATTAAATATGCACAACACAGCTGTTTTGGTTTTTCAGAGAATTATTCAAAATGCTTGCTAGTCAGCTTTCCTACATGACAACAACTCCCCAAAGATTTCTGCCTTTATTACCGTAAGGTGAGAAGAGTACACAACAATTTGTGTCACTCTACTCTGAAAAAGTGGAATTAAAAAACTTTCAAGTGACAGAAAAAGTGTGATTTATCAGCAAGCTATGCTAGGAAGTGGCATCTTTCATTGGCTTCTCCACAAACTCAAGTCATTAAAAAAACTGAGGGTGGAACTTGAGATTTCAACAGGTTCATTTGTGCAAAGTTGACTTGCTCATTCACATGAAAATTAAATCTGCACCCTTGACCTCATCACCAGGTCCTAATGAACTGAACTAATCAGTCCTTTATGTCAGGGATTAGCAAACTATGACTCATGGCCCACAAACTAAGAAAAGTTTTTACATTTTTTTAGGTGGTTGGAAAAAAAATCAAAAGAATAATATCTTGTGATATGTGAAAATGATATGAAATGCAAATTTCAATATCTATAAATAAATTTTTATTCGAACAGACTCCCACTTATCCATTTTGGTAGGAGCTATGCTTGCTTTTGCGTTGTAATAGCAGAGTTCAGTAGTTCTGATAGAGACCTGATAGCCTGCAAGGCCTAGAATAGTTACTAGCTAATCCTTTAACCGAAAAAGTTTGCCAACTCACTGCTCAATCACACACGATGGATAAAGACAGAAATAACATTTGAAGGAACTTGTATTTTCAACATGCAATTGAGGACACATCCTGGAAATGGAAAAGCACAGGAACAACTGGTTAATGTTGCATGTGTGTAGCTTTTACCTGCAGCACTTGGCATTCATTCTTTCCAGGCACTAGAAAGGAGAGTGAGTGATCACGCTCCCAGGAAAGGAATGGGATACTAATCCATTTAATCAGCGAGAATCGGATACTATTCATGCTTTCTGCTCTTAGAGTGTTCTTTTCCATGGGGAATTAGAAAAAGAGAAAAAGGTGCTTAGAGTCAGATAATGCACAACGGTGACTTAGTCAGCCTGCACACAGTGGGATTAAAACATTCAGAATGGGTTTTCAGAACAGAGACCTTGCCTGCTGATAGAAAAGCACCGAACCACCGGGGCGGTACCAACAAGACTTACTACGCGAACTGCCGGGCTTTATAGGGAAGCAGTGCGCCAGGAAATTGCAGCGGTGTCGGCGCGTGATTGGCTGATTTGAGTGTAACGCAGAGATGGGGGTCGGCGCGTGATTGGCTGATTTAAGTGTAACGCAGAGATGGGGGTCGGCGCGTGATTGGCTGATTTAAGTGTAACGCAGAGATGGGGGTCAGCGCGTGATTGGCTGATTTGAGTTTTTGCGCCAACAGTTTTCGCACCATTCGGCCTGGTTTCCTATAAAGCGAAACTTGCAAAACGTAGGGAGCAGTGGGCAGGCTCTAACTACACAAAATGGCTGCTCGGTGCCATTGGGAGTTGTGGCTATCACCTGCCTTTTTCACTGCTGTACCCCTAGAACCTCCTATTGTGAGCACTCAAATATTTGTTGAATGAACATGTAATAAACTCTGTGCACACACTTATATGCACACACTAATAAAAGAAGTTAGCTAATACATCTCATGTGTGTTTTGCTTTTTGGTGGTGGTGGTGGGGTTCCCTGGCTGGGAATTGAACCCAGACCGCAGCGTTGAGAGTGTCAAAGCCTACCCACTACACCACCAGGGAACCTCCAGTTGAGGTTTTCTTCAAGCTGTAGTGTTAAACCAAAGGAACCGTTTTGCTCTTGGCCTCTAATTGCTTTGGGGAAACTGTAGCAGCAACACTTGAGACCTTTGCTCAATCTCAGGATGAGAGCACACTCAAAAACATAATTAGTGACTCTGAGCCCCCTCTGTGTTCAAGTCAAATGGCAAGTATTTAATGACACCTCCATAGGATGACTTATTTCTGAGTCCAGCTTACTGGGTTGGCCAACATCAGATAGGCCTCAGGCCACTCTGAGCAGAGTCATGTTTATAACCTTGCTCAATTTCTTATCTCTCCCTCCTGCAGTCAAAGTTCTGTCCTCTTGAAGTGTTTTTTCAAAGACTGCTGACTATATGAGGAGAAAATACCATCCAAAACCAAAACCAAAACCAAACAGGAATGCTCTTACTTACACAAAGGAGGTTATTTTATCTTCATTCACTAAATTCTGCAAGAAGTTTATAGATCCTAGCTTTTTTTTCTAATCGTAAATATTAGATTAACTAAATTATCTCAAATATTAACCCTGAAAAGTTGTCCATCAAAAAAGAGTTTCCATAACTCAGTTTGTCTTTTCAACTTGAAATTTTAATGAGGATCTAACATGTACCTCATGTGTTTTCTGCTAAGTAGGGAAAGAGGGAAATAGCAGAGGTGAATGAGATGAGCTTCCTGCACTCCAGAAGCTCTGTGTAATGAAAGTTCCTTTTTTTATACATGACTGCAACTCCCCAAGGGAAAGTGAAATTTAAATACCTACACTATACATTGCAGACAAAAAGAAAAATGTAAGCACTTTCTGCTCCAGGGGATGGTGTTTATTTTTATGACAACAAAAATTCCAACAAGAGCACTTTAGAGTCTTTATGCTGTCATTTATCTTTTAAAGATCGTTGCCTAAGTAGTCTTAAGAGTTAGATAGCTAGAACACTACTGGTTCTCTAAAATATTAAATACAAATGCGCTACTGTTACTGGAAAATGGGGTGCCCTCGTTGCATAGTGTCCAAGTTCTTGACATCTCAAGCACAGAATTGAACAAGACACACACCAAAGTATAGAGGTGAAAGAGATAGTTTATTGAAGAGAAAGTACACTCTGAAGAGGTAGGAGCGGGCTCAAGCAAGGGGAGTGGCTCAAGAGCCCCGATTAATGAGGCTCTGGTACTTTGATTTTCTTCCATGTCTTCAGGGGATATACCTCTGGGTGTGGGGTCTCTTGATTGACAAGCTTGATTGACATGAGGCCTATTACATAACTCCTTCTGACTATGCATGTTTTTTCCCAGAGTTCAGTCTGTTATAATGATATTAATGAACTTCCAGGCATATGTATGATATTACAATGATGGTATAATGAGGCTCAGGTGAGTTGAAGGTCATTGTAATTCTTACTGCACAGGTGTTATGACCTGGCTCAAACTGGTGGGCTATTTTGCATCCTCTAACTACCTTTATTAGCTAACTTTTCACCTGGAGTTTTCCTGTAGTTACTCAACTTGGGGTGGGGACTACTAATGATAGGGTGGTACTAAGGTGGTGACTATTCCAGCTGGGCAAGTCTCATGGGAGGGGTCCCGAGATCCCCCCTATTCTATCTGCCTTCCTCACATTCTCTTGAGAGACGTGATCCCCACGAATCTCCATGGGAAGCTGAGGGCCTGGAGGCCTCATCTTCTGTATCTGCTTCCTGTTGAGGATGGTCGTTGTCCCTACCTATTGGGGATCCACGGAGCTCTCACCCTAGCTGATCTCAAAGGAGAAAGGGTCTCGAGATCCGCCATGTTGACGTCTTTGTTCAAGGTGGGCTGGAAGCCTTGTTGAGGTATCACTTATCCTGATGGTCTCTAGATAAGGAGAAATTAATTCAATTAGTATTTTTTTTAAAGGATTGGCCTAGTAAATAGGCCTCAAAGCCCCTATCACTGGGCGGTTTCAGGATGGAGAGTCCATTGGGCCTGCGCTTTTTTACTTCTGGCCTAACTGGTCATTCAGGTGTTATCCCCTGTCTCAGTCTAGAAAGGCCTGGAAGGGATGCTTGCCTGTAGTGATTGTAATCAGCAGGCCAGAGACATGAGTTACAAGTTTTGGAGTAATTATCTATGGGGGACAGTCTGTTGCTCGGGGTGAGGAGCCAGGGAAAATTGATCAAGAAAGTGATTAAAGCTTTGGACTAGGAAACAGGTGAAACTGAGCTAAAGAACCAGGAAAAGGAGTCTGTAGTGAGGTGGGGAGAGGGCTCCTTTGTTTGGCCCCCATCACTACCAGTTAAGAACGAATATTCCCCTTTGCTTAACATAAAAAGTAAGGAAATACAGAGGAATAAGTCAGATCTATAGGCTCTCTCCAAGTTAATATTATATTAGTCTTTATTGTATATGTCTTAAGCCTTGCCATCAGAAAACCTCAGTTTGTATATTCTGTGATGTATTGATCATTGACCTCGGGCAATTCTTGGAATTTCCCGAGCCTCTGTTTCTTAGTGATTACCTCAAAGTTCTTCTATAAGAATCAAGGAAGGTAATCATATATAAATGCCTTAAAAATAATAATTCTCCACCAATCCCTTCAGAAGGACCACATCTTATCTTTCATTAAATCTCCAACATCTAGGACAGTGCCTGGTACATAAAAGACACTTAATTTTGATTGAAGGAATACTTTACTATATAAATATGTTATCATAAAGCAACTTTTACTATAATTTGTGAATAATAGGGTAGTAACTGAATATAAGATGCCAAGTTAGAAGCTGTTCTTGGACAATTACGCTCTTATTCTAAGTCTTTCTCTTTAAAATATGATTTTCCTGATGGTAGGGCCCAGTCACAGAGTTTTATACACATCAGACACTCCACATGTGTGTATCAAACTAAAGAAAATTGAATGTGAACATTAAGGGAAAAAGTTACTCCATGGTTGATAGTGTTGATGCCTTTTATTTTGGAGATAATTTTACTAACAATATCAGTTGGATGTTTTACTTCAAGTTTTCTCAACAGTTGGCAATGAACCAGCTGTGCCATTTATTTCCGATTTCCTGAGAATAATGGCACACATTTGTAAGGCAGATTGCCAGAGTTCAGCGATATGAAGCAGTTCTCAGCAAGAAGATTCTAATGGGGATGAAAGTCACATCAGCATCTCATTAACTCAAGTTCCAATTAATTAAACTGACTGGACTGTAAAACAGCAAAGATATCAGGCAATTAAAAGACCAAGTTGGGGGAGTTCCCTGATGGTGTAGTGGCTTAAGGCTTCGGCGCTGGCACTGTCAGTGCTGTGGCCTGGGTTCGATTCCCAGCCAGGGAGCTACCCACATACCAAAAAGCAAAAAAAAAAAAAAAAAAAGACCAAGTTGGAGTGGAGGCTCTGGGGAAGACAGGCAGCATGGATAAATTCTAAAGATCAAATGCCCTCAACATTTTTGGTTTAAAACAAACAAACAAAAAAATTATTTTCAATAATATTTTTGTTGTTTTTCTCTAACTTTCCTATTTATAGTACTCATCCCTATTTCTTTTGGATTGTTCATTTTTCTTTCTTCACTCATATGAGCTTTATATAACTAAAGAACTTAATCCTTCAACTATCATATATTCCTCAAATATTTTTCTTAGTTTTTTAAAACTTCAGAGTATTTTTGGACATATAGGAGATTTTAATTTTTAATAGCTCATTGAGATATAATTCATATATCATACAATTCTAGAAGATTTAATTTTATATAGTCAAATATATCAATCTTTTCCTTCTTTATTTTTTTTTTTGTTTGGTTTTTTTGTTTGTTTTTGTTTATATATGGGTAGTTCCCTGGCTGGGAATCGAACCCAGGCCGCAGCGTTGACAGTGCTGAGGCCTTAGTCACTACACCACCAGGGAGCTCCTAATCTTTTCCTTCTTTGTTTTTGGATTTTATATTTAGGAAGAGCTTTTTACAATATAACACATAAATTTAGCCTATTTTTTAAAAAATAATTTTTATGGTTGCATTTTTTTTTATTCAAATCTTTATGCATTTGAAATTTATTTTGGAATAAAGTGTGTGGCAGGAATCCTTTTTTATTTTTTATTCCCCAAATGACTAGCAGATGTCACAATACCATACACATATATAATAATCCCCATTTTTTAACTGGTTTAAAATAGTATCTTTATAATGAACTTAATTCACATTTGCATTTTTCTAGAACCTATAATTTTTATTTTATTTTTAATAAAAAATAAGATTTTAGTATTACAAAATCAGTTTTCCAACAACATGGATGGAACTAGAAGATACCACGCTAAGTGAAATTAGTCAGGCTGAGAAAGACAAATACCATATGATCTCACTTATATGTGGACTCTAAAGAACAGAATAAAGGAACAATCAACATAGAATGAAAACAAAACCAAAACTAAATAACTCAATTAACAAACAGGCAGATTATCATGCTAAGTGAAATAAGACAGAAAAAACCAAGAACTACATGATTCCACTCATATGTGGAACATAAAATTGAAAACAACAAAGAAACAAAACTCATGGACACAGTCAATAATTTACTAGTTATCTGAGGGTAAGGGGGAGGTGGGTGGGGGAGAAGGGACAGGGACACAAATACATGGTAATGGAAAGAGAACTGACTCTGGGTGTTGAACACATAATGCAACGCACTGATGATGTAATGTAGAATCATGCACCTGGAACCTATGTATTTTTTACTGATCAATAAATTTAACAATTAAGGGGGGTCCCTGGTGGTGTGGTGGCTAGGCTTCAGCACTCTCAATGCACTCTCAATGCCACGGCCAGGGTTTGATTCCCAACTAGGGAACCACCAATAAATAAATAAATAAATGTAACGATGAAAAAAAAAAGAAAATATAAAACATTATATTAACACAACCAAAGATTACCTGACTATATATTCTTTTATGATAGTTTTTTGTGGAGAGATATATAAATGTATTCATTGGTACCAAAATGAAATTATATATACATGTTGCCTTATAACCTGCTTCAATTTAATGCTCTCTACCTACTCATTGCAATAACTCTTTATCTCATTTAACACTCACATACAAATTTCACTAATCTCAAAATGGCCTTTATAGTTGGTTTATCAAAACCAGGATTTAATTCAGAACCATGCATCTGGGGGTTATGTTCCATAAGTCTCTTAATCTTGATAAAGTGGAAACACAGTGCAGATCTTTACTTGTGTAGTAAAGTTTTGGGGACTTCTTCAGTCTTTTAGTTTTCACTCCTAGAGTACATAAAGATGTTTCCATTTAGAATTTGAATGACCATATGTCAGGAATATTATAGATGGAGGAAAATAGAGGTCGGGTAGCAAAATATGAACATTTTAAATAGAATGTAGAAGGAAGAACATGGAATAAGTGGCCTCTTTCTGATCCTGCAATATGTAATTCATGTCCCCAAAAGAAATAAGGTACAAGTGAGACTAAAGGATTTCTGTTACTCAGGCATTTTTCAGGAGTTAGTGCTAATAATTAGTTTCAAGAACCCAAAAGAAAGACATCAGAAATTTAAATTAAGCTCATTAACTTTTATGTTTTTCTATAGGAGCGCTTCAAAAGCAATTTGCCAGATTTTAAATTTGTTTTACCAGAGCTCAGGTTTAGATATTACTCAAATGAAATCCTTGGTTTGTAAGGAAATTTTCACAAATGAATGAGGAAGAGGTAAGACAAAGTAGTATCATGAGACTCCTTCACAGTCCATTGTTGTAGCCTACACTGTGTTCACTAATGCTTGAAAATATCCTGTGAATAGAAGATTTTTGGATAATTAAAACAACACTGAATCGATAGCAAAATGGGAAAAGTAAGCTGTAAAATAATTTGAATATATGATATTATTTGTGACAAAATGGAATGATTTGTTTATGAGGTCTGACCATTAAGTTTGTGGACTTGCCACTGTGCGCTTACATGGCAGCACTGTACAAACGACTCGGTCAGGTGTCGTCACCTTGGTGTATCTGTGTCCCACAGCTGTGTTCGTGTCGATGAGTGGTGATGTCTTGCTGAGTGGCGTTCATTACTGTTGTGTGTTTTCGGGTGCCATCACAAAAATGTCAGAGCTTGAATTAGAGCAATGAACAAACATTAAATTTTTTGTTAAACTAGGCAAGAGTGGAAGTGAAATCAGGGACATGTTAGTCCAAGTTTATGGTAATAATGCCAAGAAGCAAACAGCAGTGCACACATAAATTAAACGTTTTTCTGAGGGGAGAGAAAGCATCACTGATGAAGAGAGGTCAGGGCAGCCAGTAACAAGTGGAATTGATGAAAACATTGCAAAAATTTGTCGAATTCTGTGTCAGAATTGTCAGTTGGCTGTGAGAAGCATAGCAGACCAAGTAAGCATCAATAGAGAAACAGAAAAATCTTAACTGAAAATCTTGGCATGAGAAAGGTGAGTATCAAAAATGGTCCTGAAGGAGCTCATTGATGAACAAAAGCAAAGGCGAGTCGAAATTTGCCAAGACCGTTTGGAGAGGCAAGACAGTGTTTTGGGCCATGTTATCACGGGTGATGAAACATGGGTGTACCAGTACGACCCTGAAACAAAGTGTCAAAGTGCACAATGGAAGTCAGCCAATTCTCCATTTCCAGAGAAGTTCTGTCAGTCCAAATCAAGAGTCAAAATGATGTTGCTAACCTTTTCTGATATCAGAGGGATGTTTGTTATGAATTTGTACTAACAAACAGTCAACCAAGTTTACCATTTGGAAGTACTGAAAAGGCTGCATGGGAAAAAGCTAGACGAACACAACCTGAACTTTTTGCCAACGACTCATGGCTCTTCTATCACAACAATACATCAGTTCACATGGCACTGTCTGTGCGGGAGTTTTAGCTAGTAAACTAATAACTGTATTGGAACACCCTCCCTACTCACTTGATCTGACCCTCTATGACTTTTTCTTTACCCAAAGATAAAGGAAATATTGAAAGAAAGACATTTTGATGACAGTAAGGACATCAAGGGTAATATGACAATAGCTCTGATGCCCACTCCAAAAAAAGAGTTCCAAAATTGCTCTGAAGGGTGGACTAGGCACTGGCATCAATGTATAGCTTCTCAGGGGGAGTACTTCGAAGGTGATTGCAAGGTCCTAACTAGTTAGTTCTGACCAGGTATGCCAAATCAACACAAGGCTCCATGAGAGCAGAACAAGATTTCTCTTTATTGCTCCTGCTTGCAAGCTGGCTAAGTTCGAGAAAGAAGTCAGCAAGTGGGAGGGGGTTAGGAGAGGTTATACAGACAAGCAGGCAGGGTCTGGTAATTTTCTGGTAATCATCCTGTTGGCGGTTGGTTGTCTGTTATCAGGGGTCTGCAGTTCCTGGTTCCTCATTCCTACTGGCTAGGGTCTCAAGTGTTGGCATGTTCTGTTTCTGCAAGTTTCAACAGGGTGCAGTAAAGGGGGAGGGGGCAAAGAATCTTGCAAGCCTAGTTTTTTCTACCAGTACTTTTCCACTGTAGGCCTTCAGCTCAGACTCATTTAGCCCTAACAGTGACCATAGTGATATTCAGCAATGAGGTACTTTTCAGCAATGTAGCACTTTTGCTAGGATGAGTTCATGAACCTAATTGTCAGACCTCGTATACTTGAAAATATTCTGAACACATGGCAGACAATTGTCATCGCTGGGATGTGGAACTGGCTGAAGAATGAGAGACCCATTTTGTTACCCTACATATATCTGTAATTTTTGGATTTTAAAAACAATTTTTACCCTCTGATATTTCCTGGAGACCAGAAAATGTACTGGAAAAGTGGTATAAATTAGAATATTAAAGCACATTCATTAATAAAATGTAATCATTTTAATGATGGTATCAGGATAGGACTCTAGTGCAACAATATGACTATTTTATCAGGATTTTCTTGTAGATTAGAGGTGAACAAAGCGGCAGAGCATATGGAATTTGAGCTGTAAACCAAAGTGAGTGTCAAGGAGCTGAAATGGGTTGCTTTCCATGGTTATGAGAACTCCCAATCACTGAAAGAGCACAATTAAAGAGTGCATGCTCTCATATCAGGGATAGAATTGTTCTTTTTTGAGTAAATTTAGAATAGATGATCAATAAATGCTAACATTCTGAAAATAATACAAATCTAAAATATTTTCATTAACTCAAATTCTACCAACAGACAGGTGAAATAAACATTTATCTTTCCAAATTTTCAAAGTCTTATTTGGTCTTCTAAATAACAGAAAAATACATTATTTTTAATACACATAACATAAAATTTACCATCTTAACATTTTTTTAAAGTTTTAGATAAAGTTTCAATAAAATGTCAACCGGCCAATTGTGTATAGATAAGCTTTCTTCACTTTTAGTCTTCAAATGAATAATTTCTGCTTTGGCATTACAGGACCCCTTTGTAACCTGTGGGGATGATTTCATAGATGGAAAACCCTAATTATCCACCACCCAAAATTTATCAAATTTATTTTGAACTTATTTCTTAACCATAATTTTATTGAATCCCTCTTAACTATTTTTAAGTATACTGTTCAGTAGCATTAAAAATATTCACACTGCTGGGAGTTCCCTGGTGGTGTAGTGGCTGGGCTTCGGTGCCATCAACGCTGTGGCCTGGGTTCGATTCCCAGCCAGGGAACTACCCATATAATAAATAAATAAATAAATAAACACATAAATAAATAAATAAATAAAATCTCTTCCTTAAAAAAAAAAATATTCACACTGTTGTGTATCCATCACTACTTTCTATTGCCAGAACTCTTTTCATCTTGCAAAACTGAAACTCTATCCATTAAATAAAAACTCTCCATTTACCTCATCCCAGTCCCTTTACTTAACATAATGTCCTCAAGATTCATCCATAGGGAGTTCCCTGGTGGTGTAGTAGCTAGGCTTCGGTGCTTTCAACACTGGCCTGGGTTTGATTCCCAGCCAGGGAACTAACCCGCCACCCCACCCCCCAAAAAAGATTTATTCATACTGCAACACATTGCAGAATTTCCTTCCCTTTTAAGGCTGAATAATATTCCATTGTCTGTATACACCACATTTTGTTTATCCATTCATCTGTCAATAATGACAGATGAATAATGCTATGAAGATAGTATACAAATATCTTGACAAGTTCCTGTTTCAATCCTTTTGTATATGTACCCAGAAGTGGAATTACTGGATCACATGGTAGTTCTATTTTTAATTTTTTTGAAGACTCACCCTACTATTTTTCCATAGCAACCACATCATTTTACATTTCCACCAACAGTGCACAAGGGTTTTGATATCTCTACAACCTTGTCAATATGGTTATTTTCTGGATTTTTTTTTATAGTAGCCATTCTAATGATTGTGAGGTGGTTCTAATATCTTTTTTAAACAAGTAATTTGGGAGAAGTTATTCTAAAAGCTGATGAATTTAGAAAAAAACAACAAAACAAGTTTTTTCTGAGAAAAATGTAGCAATGGTTATCAGCATTTCCAACCTGAACCAAGAGGTATTTCTCTTCTAAGATGATATCACTTATTTAAGTTTTTGATAGGTTAAATTCAGATTGCTGTTAGTGATTAATAGGGCTGGGTATATCCTGTTTTATTTTGTGATGACACCCAAATGTTTCCTATTTCAGAATCATATGATCTAAACACGATGACTGCAAAAATACACCCAAGAAAAAAGGAAGTGCATTAGCTATCAAGGAGAAGAGACTGGGAAAGAATCTGTAAAAAGTTATATAGTTCATCTGAACATTTACTTAAGTACACAAAACTATAGTTTCATCATTGGTAAGCTTAGATATTTTACTTCAAACATCACAGAAGACAGCAAAGGTGAAACTTCTGGATTTTTAAAAAGTCAAATTTCTTTATCTCATAATATGGTGAAAATGGTTAGAATGAGGAAGTGAAAACAAATCCTCTAAGTAACACTGTACAACAGTTGGGAGAGGCCCAGCACTGATGTATATTCAACACTAATTTGTTCAATCAAAAGTCTTGGAAGAGCAAGGTAAAACAGTTATATAAGAGCTAATTTGATTCCTATAACACTCCCTTCCTATGATCATATTTAAGAAGTTCAGTGACAAAGGTTATGGAGAAAACACCAGCCTGTGAACAGCAGTGTTGTGTGGTGAATTTTGTGGAGATTAAAACATACATACTAGGGTTTTGGAGAGTGTTTCTCAAAGAGTGACTTGAATGTGAATTTTTCATATTCCCTCCAGAAATATGCTTGTTTCCATCTCAGTACATGGCCCCATCATCTAACTATCCCATTGGATAAGCCAAACCTACGAATTAAAATCTAGAGTTTTTTCACCTACTGGGTCCATTTGTTCTACCTCTAAAATATATTTCAGATCCAATTACTTCTGTCTCCACTCCCACTGCCATACCTCTGTTTCCATCTGGTCCCTTTCCAATCCATTTCTACTCAGCAGTAAGAATAAGCTTTATAATTATACTGCATCATTCTTCTGTTTAAAACATTTAATGGCTCCTCTTTGCAATTAGAATAAAATGCAAATTCCTTACCACAGCTTGCTGCAAAGTCCCTCCATGATCTGACTCTTGCCGAGCTCTTTATCCTTATGCTCCATCTCCAGTTTACTTTACTCCAAGCCCACTGGTTTCCTGACTGCTCTTTGAAAATGCCCGGTGCTTTCCCACCGCTTGCACTTGCAGTTTCCTCTGCCTCAAACACTCTTCTTTCAGGTTTTATCTCATACTTCAGGCTGAAATGTCACAACATCAGAGAGGCCTTCCTTGACCACTAAATCTAAAGTTACCTCTTGCCCCCTTGACCCTTGATCGCATCGTAAGTACTCATAATTGTTTATTATTTGTCTTCTCCAAAGGCAGGGATTGTGTCTTGTTGCCATTGTATCTATAGCACCTTGCCCAGTACCTGACACATGGGACACACAAATATTTGTAGAATGAATGAATAACTAGGTGAATTAATAAAAGAGGGAGAAAAAGTCTCAAAAATCTGTATTTTGGTTAGCTTCTCAGGTGAATCAGTCAGGTAAAAGTAGGAAACAGATGCACACTCAAAAATTAGAATAATTTCAGTATTGTTTAATGAGAGATAATTGACAAAAGTATAAGGTAACCACCAGGTTAATAAAATGTCCAAGGACTAGCTAGCAACAGCAGAGCTCTTAAGTTGGAAGCTGTTACTGGAACCTAGAAGGAGGAAGTCCTGGAGACAGAGTCACCTTAAAATAAGCTTGCTCTTCACTCAAGGACATGGCTGGGCAAGACATCAATCTCTCACTGGAGGACTGTCAAGCAATTTTGAGGTGACTGCCTGAATAATAAATAGCTTAGTGGACTGCAACACTTGGAGAAGCAGCCCTTGCACTGAAAAAGTCTGTCCAGACCCACTCAAGGGACTCAGTCAGCCCAACGTGAATTTATAGGGAGGGACCTGACATAATCAATATCAAACTCCCTCCCCTCCCTCTCTGTCTGATCTTATGCTAGGGATCCCCATTGGCCAAACAGGAAGGAAAACGGAACTAAGGATAGGGCTCAGATACCATTTTATCTATAAGGTTTTCTTTTTTTCATTAGAAAAAAACTAATACACATATAATAAAATATTAAGCTGTCAATTCTGAGTGTTAGGTTTACAAATGTTTAAGATTATTTTATTTTTATCAGGGATTTCTTAATTTCTCAAAAAAAAAAAAAAAAAAAAGTGGCCGTAGAGTTTTCCATCTACTCCCATGGTCAGTGGTTTCAGTCACTGAAGGGAATGCCAACCATCGATTCCCATCGCCACGGTGCTATCAACGTTGTTTACGTAAGTTCAGAGAACACTAAATACATTTGACATGTAGGAATGTTCTTTTTTGCAGCTTTTATTTGGAAAAGTTCACTTTTCATAGGATCACACTACAACCTTCCTTTCTACTTGTGTTTTGGTGTTTCTCTCATACTGAATGATGAATTGAAGACAAATCAGAAAAACCATGTTGGATGGGAAGGTTAAGAAGACCCAGCCATCCTCACCTTGCCGACGCCCACGCCGAGCCAGCGGCTCTCCGTGCACCCCACGCGCCGAGCACCTAGGGGTCGGAGGAGGCCGAGGACGGTAGCCAGGCTCAGACTGAGGCGCTGCTTCTGGCGCTGCTACTACCCGCCCAGTTTTATGCAAATCAAACAACTGCTGTAACACTCTGAGCGCTCCCGCGACACGTCAGTGACCCCAAATCCAGCGAATGCCACCAGCAGTGCAAGAGGCGGTGCTCTGCCGTTAACAGCCAGTCTCTTCGTGACCTCGTTCTCCCTCCTACATCTCTACTCAGACCAAGGAATGTCTTTACTTCCCCATCTTCTAAAGCCAATCCAAGTGGCATCTGGACATCCAGTGTGACCAGGAAAAACAGGCCTTCATTGAATCTAATTCCACAGCTTATTTTATTGACACACAAAAGGTTGAGGATCTCAGATTTGATTGGTCTGAAGAGCATGTGCAGGGCTTGACTAGATGAAGGCCAATATTATAATAAATCTGCTGGAGGTTCATGCACGAGATAAAGAGAGACACATCCAAAATTAGTTAAGAGCTGATTTCCTTAAATGTGGCTTAAGAAGTATTGACACATAAAAGTACCTTGAAAATGAACAGATTTTATTTTATCTAGAGACAAAAGATGAGATTTGGAACAGATTGTTTTCAGTTGGTTCATTAAATCCGTCTATAAGGCCATAAAACAGGTAATGCAAAAAGCTTCTATGATCCTATTTACATGTACATTACAAGAAACTTCCGGGTGTTCCTATAAATCTTCAATGTACTGTTTCACAGTACTAATTTAATGCCCATTAATTCTGGGTCAAGTTTTACATTGTTAGGCTATCACTGTTCTCATGGGAACTGAACTCTCTCTTAAGGCTTTGGATTTGACATTGCATTTGACTTTTTATATAGGAATTGACATGTGCCAGAGCAATGATGGATTGGAATCTACCCCAAACCCAAGCATAATGAGTAAATTTTGCTTAGGTACTTACCACTTACTCCTATTCAAGGGCCCCGGATTCATCTAGCTAAACTAATTCCAAAGAGAAGTACACTAACCTCAACTAATTTCAAAATACTTTTCATTTCTGCACAAGTTATTTTTACAATTAAAAAAAAATGGGACATTTTGAAGGTAAAATTGACATTTCTTAAAATTGAAAAGGAAAATATGGGAAGGAGCCAAAACTGTATATCAAGTATTTGGGAAGTGAAGATTGGAAGCTTACTTACATTAAATTCAGAAAAACTTTTATACTCTTTCTGTATATACTTAAAAAACAACTACAACTATGAATCTGAACAGCCACATTTGGAACACTTTCTGTTATGGTTCAATATTTTTAGACAGAACCTGACCCTAAGGCTAAGATGTGCTTGATTCTTTCATAACTGCCTGGATACACAGAAACCTTTTGAAAACCGACACTCTTTAAAGTCTTTAGTTCGCATGGTCACACACTGATGTGTAGACGTTCCAGTATCTAATACGGCCACAGTGGTTTTGATAACCAAAGTCATTTTTTTCCATCTTTAGAAACCTACACAGGAGCACCATATCCAACAGATCTCAAGCTACTGTGTATGTGAATGAACATTCCCTTTTGTTTCATACCTGAATGCTGTATATCTGTTTTGGATTGTGTATTGTGCTTGTGTATTTATGCTTTGATTTATAGTAACTTTTCATGTTATGAAATTGATTTGCATTGAAAACAAAGTATAAATTAAAATAGCTGAAAATAATGTTGAATGTCAACTATTTCTCTCTCTCTCTCTCTCTCTCTCTCTCTCTCTCTCTCTCTCTATATATATATATATATATATATATATATATATATATATATATTCACAGGATATAGAGAATAGCAGCATAGGGAATATAGTCAATGGTATTGTAATAGCTATGTAAGGTATCAAATGGGAAATAGACCTGTTGGGGTTATCACTATGTGAGGTCCGTAAATGTCTTAAGTACACCTGAAACTAATTAGAACAACAACAACAAACAAAATGGCAGAAAGAGCAATAAATAAATAAATAAAAGGAAGACCCAATCACGCCAGTTCTAGCCAGGTGTCCTTGTAAATTCCCTCATTTCATTTTCATCTAAAAAATGGGAATGTGATAATATCAAATACTCTACCAGGTTATTGTAAGGAACACATGAGAAGGTATATAAAAGAGAATAAAATCTAAATATTTATATAAATGTACCATGTTATCATCTTTCAGCAATACCTAAACATTCACACTCACTGTTATTTAAGCTTAATTTGAATTTAACCCATTTCCCATCCAGAAAAAAAAAACATGTAGCTCACTACCGCATTCATTTAATTTTATATAAACATGCTCTTTTGAGGCTGAAGCAAAGCTGACTGTTTTTCAATGTGAAAATAAAATATAAAAACTGTTCTTGAAGTTTTTTCTAAACAGAACTTGTCTCTAATCCTAATGTAACAGAAATGTGTATGATGATCAGTTTAATTTTTTGCACATATAGGAATGCTATGTTTTCTAGTATTTTACATTTTCAGCAATCAAAAATTACTGTATTTTGTAAATGAAAATACCACTAAAAACAGAATGCCATAAATAGAATGATGTCATTTGTTTCCAAAGACTATTGATATACTAGAATGAAGCAAAAATAAAAGTAAAAGCAAGATATTTCATGGCAAACTTTGGGGGTAAGCTTAGGACTGCAGTCCATGAGTTAGCTCGAGGTAAACACTGTAGCCACAAATTCTGCCAGCGAGTATTCTTGGGGCAAGCAGGAAATGTGTTAAACATTTAAAAGGATTTTTTGTTGTTGCTGTTCTTCTCTAGCAATCTATGGGCTTGCTTCGTATAAGCTGTCTGTAAATCTCCAAGTACGTATCTTAGGAAACTAACACACATCAGCTTCCTTCTGACAATTACTGGCCACAATAGACTTCCTCCTTATCTGAGCCCCTCAATGGCCAGCTACCAGTGCTTTCTTCTTCAACTGTCAAATTTCCTCAATTTACCCTTCCCATCTCCATTTCTCCCATTTTGACCCCCAACCCCACATGTTATGGACTAAACTGTGTCCTCCCAGAATTTATATGTTGAAGTCCTAAGCCTGAATTTGGAGATAGAGCCTTTAAGGAAATAATTAAGGTTAAATGAGGTCATAAGGGTAGCGACTTAATCTGATAGTGCTGATGTTCTTCCGGAGACCCCCCTCCCCCACCTCTGTGCATACAGAAAAAAGGCCATGTGAGGACACAGCAAGAAGGTAACGTTTGTAAGGCAGGAAGAGGTCTCACCAGACACCAGCCATGCTGGCACCTAGATCTTGGAATTCCAGGCTCCAGAACTGAGAAAATAAATTTGTAGTTTAAGGCACCCAGTCTGTGATATTATGTATGCTATGGCCGTCTGAGCAGACTAATATACTTTAGCTCTTCTATCCTCTCTCAAGTGCAAAACATTGCAGTTTTTTATATTCCCATTCTACCCTGGAGTATAAGAAAAAAAGATGTTGCTTCCTCCTCTTCTCTCAGCTCTTGATTGCCTACTAACTAGACCAAAAGCCCCACAGAGGGCAGGAATTATTCTGTGTGGTTAACAGCTATAACCCAGTTGCCTGGCGTGGCAGGCATTCATAAATATCTGTTGAATAAATGACAACCCATTTAGTCTTGAAAGAGATCTTTGCTCCCAGGTCCCCTCTCTCCAATATCTCTAATCTCTCTTAACTAGCTCTTCTCATTTTCACACATTTGTAAGCCTCTCCACTTAGAACACAGCTCACCTGATACTGCTGCCTTTTCAAATGTCCTGGTTCTCTAATTTCTTTGCATAAGTGTCTGATTTTTACAAGCCTCATTTCATACTATTCAGTCCTCCTCATCCCTTTGCAATCTGGTATCAGTTCCATCAACTAGAGATGAATGATCTGTGGTCTCCTTTTAAACCAAATGCAGCCATCCTTTCCCAGCCCTTGCTCTCCTTGCTGTCTATGAGTGTGTCCTATTTTGAACACTGCTGATAACCACTTGCTTTCTTAAATTTTCTACTTTCATAGAGGGTTAAAGACACTGTATTTCCCTATTTCTATTTCTCAGAGTGCACCTTCTCTGTCTCTTTTGGGCATATTCTAAGGCTTTACACTGCTCACTCTTTTTTTTCCCTTTCCCACTCACCTCCTTCAAGAGTATTTTTATTCTCTGAATTTAAATGATCAACTCTTTTGTTGATGACCCTTGATTTATTGAGTTGATTGATTTCATTTCAAATACAGAATCTCAAGCCTCAAGTTAGCACTCAGAACAGCCCAAGACCCCCACTACGTTTCTCTGACAGCTTTACATTCCCACTCCCTAAGATGACTATGACAAGCCTTCCCTTTCCTCAAACCTCTTATGCCACTTTCTCCAGTCTGTTTTAGCAAAAACTTTGGTTCACATGTCATTGAGAAATTAGAAATCTTTGGATGGAAAC
Organism: Lyroderma lyra; assembly: GCA_004026885.1. NCBI lineage: Eukaryota > Metazoa > Chordata > Mammalia > Chiroptera > Megadermatidae > Lyroderma > Lyroderma lyra. The sequence continues at coordinate 78,222 of PVJL010004111.1, forward strand.
TCTCTAATCTTTACCCCCACCAAAGCTACAAAACCCTGCTTTTATTTATGCCATGATTCCTTTCATTTACCATAGAGGAAGAGTCATCCTTCCCATCAAAAGTCAATCTCTGCGCTGATGTTCTACCCCTCTCCTCTTTTTTATTCTTAGTAACACCAAGCTCTTTCCTGCCTCAAGGTCTTTGCATAAGCTCTTCCATCTTCTTAGAGCACTATTCCTCCTGTTCTTTACATAGTTCATTTCTCTTGCTTTAGAACTCAGTGTAAATGCCATCTCTGCCAAGAGGCCTAACTTTACCATTTCATCTAACATAAGCTTGACTTACTTATCTCAGTCCCTTGTTTGTGTCTTTCATAATATTTGTTTCATGTTTGTTCACTCTTTCTGTTTGTATTCTCAAGCTGAAGGTAAGATCCATGAATCCACACATCATGTCTATCTTGCTTACCATTATGTCTCCAGATCTACTAAGTGACTGACCTATAGGAAGTGCTCAATAAATATTTACTGTATAAATGAATGATAACATTGACTTCTTATTTCCTCCAGAGGGATCTTGGTGATTTGATAGCAGTGGGAAAGAGAAATTTCACTGTGAATATATTACCTAGTCAAAAATAAATTACAAATAAATAAATAAATAAAATTACTCTAAAATCAGAAAAAAGAAGGCAGATATGTTGTTTCAGTTTAGAGATGATGGTGGCTTTACTAGGATGGTGGTAATGGGGTTAGAAAGAAATAAACTGATTCGTTATCCAGGATTTCATGATTGAGTAGGAGGGAGTAAGGTATACATGAGAATTACGTATTATTTATAATACATAATTAGAAACATTATTTATAATAATAATTAGAAACAACTTAAATTTCTAGTGATAGGGAAATAGATAAATCATGGCACATCTACTTGATTTAATAACATTCCATCCTTTTAAAAGAATTTATAACATGGAAAACTGTTCATGTTATAGTAAGTGGAAAAAACTGTAAAAGTATATATACAGTATGATCATGACCATGTAAAAACCCCTTAAACTAGCACTGCAAAAAATAATAGAAAATGGAGCAAAAATTTAATAACAAGTAAATGTCTTTGAGTTGTGGAATTATGATTTTTTTTTAAAAGGTCCAGATTAATCTCTGGATCATATCCAAAGCAAAACCAGTACCTCTCTTTCCTGATTTGTTTGAAAAGAGTGGCTGAGTTGGAAATCTGAATTCTTTGATCAACTCCAAGTTGGCAGTTAAAGGTTTCTCTCCTCAAAAAAACCACCAAAATCTGGAGAAGAGACACCTGTTAAGGCCCTGGATATCAAATAATTCTGTAGCAGCTAGAAAGGCCTTTATTTTAAAATTCGTTTGTAGAAGTATTTATCTCTATTAATTGTAGAAAAATTAGAAGAACACAAACAAGTAAAAATAAGTCACTGATAATCCCATCATCATAAAAACCACAATGATTTGGTACATATCATTTCACTTTTTAAATGAATATGTATAAATATTTTGGTTTACACACTATACAGTTCTGTGGCTTAGCTTTTTCACTTAATATCTCATGCCAGAGATAAAAAGAGTAATAGTTTAATGACATAATGTGGATCCATCATAACTTTTTTAACCAGTCCACTTAATGTTGCTTGTTTTGATAAGAGTTTTCTGCTTTTCAAAGAAAAAGGCATAAATGAATGGGAAAGTGTGTTATCATTCAATGTGACTATGGTATGAACTGTGCCATTCACAACATAGGCATGTGATGCAATGGCAACCTATTCATATTTAGATTTTTTACAATTTTTCACTATGCATATGTATCTTTGGGTACTTGCCCTATCATTTTCTTAAGATGTTATTTTTAATGTTGGAATCTTTTAATTAAAGGATGTACTCAAATTGATCCTTAAAGTGTCCTGCCAATTTATATTCCTACCAACAGTTAATGAATGCCTGTTTTCTCTGTACTGCTCAATAATGCTTTCACTCTTGCCCATCTGAATTTGAAACTGGCATCTCACTTAATTTTTTTTTAATGTATAAATCTTTGATTACTAGGAAGGGTAAGCATTTTTTTTGTGACTGTTTACATTTGTGGATTACTTGTTCATATCTTATGCTCCTCCCCCAACCACTGATTATTCTTGAAAAGTTTTTGACCAGAAAGAAGGATCATAAACCTTTGAGATTGATTGAATGAAAAAGGCTTAGAATTAGGAAGGACAAGAGGAAAAAAGGAAGAGGGAAATCAAAAATTATAAAAGCAAAATAATTATACTTTTTTGTAGAAAACTCCTATTTTAAATCAAACTTTATGGAATTCATGTATTCAACAGGAAAAAAACAATGGAGCAGCTCTAGTCAAACTGGGAATGGGTACCTGCTCAGTTTGCTTTTAGCATAAGTATTCCCACTCACCCAGTAGAAGCTATCTAACAACCTGTTTGTTATGTTAAAGCTTCAAGAAACTGAATTTAAAACGACTGGACAAACAAGACAAATGTATTTGTTTTTTGTTTTCATAAACAATACAATGAGTTAAATTATTCCTGTTTTGATAAGAGTTCTCTGCTTTTCAAAGAAAATAGCATGAATGAATAAGAAAGTATGATATAAATGCCTTTCTTGGGTTGGGGTTCCCTGGTGGTGTAGTAGCTAGGCTTCAGCGCTTTCAATGCCATTGCCTGGGTTTAATTCCCAGCCAGGGAACCACCAAAAGAAAAAAGCAAAAGAAAAGAAAAGAAAGTATGATATGTTATCATTCAATGTGACTATGGTATGAGCTATGCTATTCATGACACAGCATCTGGTGGCACAGCAACCTATTCAAATTGCAAGTAGAACACTATACAGAGAAGGAACTAACATCACCTCTAAAGTTAGGCTAGCTTCACAAACCCTACCTATAATGTATATGAAACTCCTAAATCTATTCCTCCAGACCTGACCTTTCATCCAAAGTCTAGTATACACAAGCACAGTCACACAAATATCTTATTTCAAAGAGCACCCATTTTCATTTTTTCCACCAAACTGGTTCCCCTCTCCAAGTTCCCATTTTCTTGCAGCTTTGGAGTTAGCAATGACTTTCCCTTCTCCTTTTAAGTTCATCTAGTCACCAACTCTTACTAATTCTTCCCTTACAGAGACATAATAGAGTCAATGTTTCCCTACACTGCCATTACTTTGATCTGGGCCCTCATTACTTTATATCTGGATTGCTGCCAGTCTCCCATCCTATAGACCAGTGGCTCCCAACCTTTTTCCACTTGTGTACCCCTTTTAAATCCATTTCTATAAATCGTACTCCTTGTTTTTGTTTTTTTTGGGGGGGGCGGGGTAGTTCCCTGGCTGGGAGTCGAGCCCAGTCCATGGTGTTGACAGCACTGAAGCTTAGCCATTACACCACCAGGGAATCCCCACTCCTTGTTTTTAAAACAGCTGTTTTTAAATACTGACACTTGTTTAGTGCCTATCTTCATGTAAAATAGTGGAAATGAGGTAATAAGTTAGGAAAGAAAAATTACTACACTAAAAGTACTAACCACAGATTTAATTTTACAATATTTGTAACACAGTTAAATATTGATAATGAACCAAGTATTTAAACATTAAATAAAAAAAACTATTTGAAAAGAATCACAATTAAAGACAACTCCCTTACTTTTACTCAGTCAGTACCTAAACTGATCAAACAGTCTGGCTATGGATGTATTTATATGTTTGGGGAAATTCTAGAAACGTTGCAAATGAATTGTTATGAAACTGTGCGTAATGATTGGTAGAAGAGCAGTTTGGGGAAGGGTTCATAGCCATGCCCTCACTAATCATCATTCACTACATGATCTAATTTTGAAGTGTCTCATTAACAGTGATTCAAACTTAACCTTGATTGTTCCATAACAAAAATTTTGCATTTTTTTTTTACTTTTTTTTTTTTTGCCATTACTGATTATTTTTTACATACCCGAGTGGCTCAGCATGTACTTGTGGGGGTACACATACCACTGCTTGGGAACCAATGCTATAGACTGTTGCCAAATTAATTTTTTTTTGCAGTGAAAATATTTTGTATTTAGATTTAGCCAGATGGACTCAGTTTAGATGATCCCAATTTTGTTGGTAACATCCAAAGCATCACAGTCAGAAGCCAGTTGAACATATGCTTTCTCCTCTCCATCAGGCCTGATTAGGGTGTTGACCTTGGCTGCATCAATGTCATAGAGCTTCTGCACAGCCTTTTGATCAGGTGCTTGTTGGCCTTGACATCCACAATGAACACAAGAATGTTGTCCTCTAACTGCTTCATGGCTGACTCAGTTGTTAGGGGGAACTTGATGATGGCAGAGTGGTCAAGCTTGTTTCTCCTGGGGGCACTTTTCTCAGGATATTTGGGCTGCTTTCCAAGCTGCAGTGTCTTGGGCCTTCGGAAGGTGGGTGATGTGCGGATCTTCTTTTTTTGTGGCTGTGGATGCCTTTCAGCCCTACTTTCTCTGCCTTCAAAGCCTTTGCTTTGGCTTTGGGAGGGGCAGGGGTTTCCTTCTTCACTCTCGGTGAAAAGGCCCGAATTAATTTTTATGCAACCTAATGTGAGTTGGCTGTTTAGCCTTCTGACCTGGTTTCTTGGTCTTTTATCTTTATTTCAGAGTATAGTGTGTGGGAGGAAGAAACTTTCCTCTAACCTCAAGGTTCTTTCAGCTGGTGTAATAATTAAGTCTACATGAGAGAGATTGACAAGAGAAAATAACCAAATTTAATACATACATACATACATACATACATATGCATGGGATACCCATATAAATGGGAGTCAGAGAGCCGACATACATGAGCAGTTCAGGACACAAAGTTAAAATGAAGTACATATGGCACTCTGAACTAAGGATGAGGTAAGGCACTTGGGGCTTCAGTGTCATTGCAGGATGATAAGAACAGCAGATAATTAGTAGTTTGGTCACATAGATAGGCCAAAAAAGGTTATCTTTGATAAACTTATTATGAGCAAGGCCCCGAATTCAAATTCTTCTAGGTAGTTGTAAGGATACAGAAGTTTCTCTTGAGCCCATAGGCTCTCAGTTGCCTTTAGCTCAAAATAATCTGCATACCACAGAGGCACATCTTGGAGTGACTCATTCTGAACCCCTACAATAGGACCATCCAACTTTCCAACCATTAGTTTGTCAGTACTATACAAAAGAGGCAGAGAAGCTAAATATCACTACTGGCTTAATGAACTGTCTTCTGATCTCCTCTTTAACCCTTTGCTCATTTGTTTCGAGAATACTCGTCGGCAGCGCTTGTGGCTGCAACGTTTACCCGGAGGTATCCCGCGGATTACAGTCCCAACCTTACCCCCAAAGTTCTGTGCTTGGAAATTTACTACACAAATAACTATTATTAAACACTGATCATCATACACATTTGTGTTACATTAGGATTTGAGACAAGTTCTGTTTAGAAATAACTCCAAGAATAGTTTTTATATTTTACTTTCACATTGGAAATCGGTCAGATTTACTTCAGACTCTAAGAGCCTGTTTACGCAAAATTGAACATGGAAGCAAGCTGCACTTTCTTTTTCTAAATGGGAAAAGGGTTAACTCTTGGATCTGACTGTTTTAGTTCTAATCTTGTTTTGATGTTATTTACATTTTCCTTTGGATACTGAAATAATTATGTCATATTATTGCCTAGCAGTTTTTGTTCTTGTTTTTAATCTCAAATTTAACCATCTACTTAAGACGTAAGACTTTCAGTTCTGAACAAACTCTTCAATCTGGTGCTCTTCAAATGGCACTCTTACCTACTGCAGATTCTCTCGGTAATTTTTTTTTTAATGCACCTTTCCAGGGCAACCATGTTGCACAACTTTAAGCAGAATTATTCATATTGTATTCTATGTTAATGGTTTCCCATACATATTATGATTTATGTTTTATTTTCTCTTACCGCAACTCACTAAAGCCATTCTTTCTCCACAGTTGTGGCTACTAGATGTCCACTCATTGTCAGGGCCCCACCCCAATTTCTAGAACCAGCTCTGGCTAGAAATGAGAGGTTTAACAGCCCTGGGACTCGGTACCAACTTAATCTATAATTAGTCCAGTGTTATCACTCTGTTCTTTAGTTCTAGTAAATGAGGTTCTTTCCAAGACCTGCATCCTAGTTCTGGTTGATATCTTGTGTCTTGTTTTGCCTTCATAACATGCCTAGGAGTCCAGTGCTATAGAGAAGCTCTATTTTACTTCATATTAAAACTCCCTCATGCCAATTGCTTGCTGAAATGCCTGGCAAATGTTGTCCAATTGTCATGTAGTTGGGATACTAATGGCATGCTAGACTAGACCTATGGCTGGTACTGTAAAATCTAGGGCCAGCCTCAATCAAGCAGAAGGGTCTAATCACATGTTTTGACCACTTCTGTAGCCTTCCCTACCATGCGTATAGCATATCTATCTCAAAATGAAAGGATATTTAACCTCTTTTGAAACGTGATGGCTCAATCAGAAAAGCAGTATTTAGATATCTTCTGATAATATCAATTTTCTTGTTATAGATACTATACTTTCATTAAGTGAATTAAAGCACCTTGACTATAAAATTATCAAACTTTTAAAACATGACTTTCTATTATCTTTACCATACTAGGTACTTTATCTTCTACTAGTTGACAGAAAATACAAGTATATGCTGGTCCTATAGTATGAATTGCTCTAAATCATAACAAAGCAAAATTTGGAAAGAAGAAATAACAAAAAGGATTCTATCAAATATAATAAAAATGATCCCTAGGAATTATAACCATAAATTATAACAAGTAAAAGTAAAAATTACTGATTTAATGGATTACCTACTGAAGTTGTTTGTTCAAATGTCAAGAAGCAACTTCTTGACCATGAAAGTGTTTCCATATTTTCCTTACACTAGAGAGAAATTTCAGGTGCACTTACTTATCATTTCATCACTTCATCAAATTCTGCAAAAAAAAATAAAATCTGTAAAGCATATGTGAAGTTACAACTGCAAAAAAAAGAAAAAACAATGAAGAACTCTTATTTTGTTCTTGGAAAACTTTATTTTATTTTAAACAAACAAAAAAAATGTTACTTATGTCATCCAGGGACGGGTGAGAGTATGATCATCCTTCATAGCTGTAAACTGGCAAACTCCAAATGGGAGATATGATCTAAGTAGAAGACACTTATTAGTCCAGATTATATTTACCTCCCAACGATATCATGAAACTCAGTCAAAAAGATTACAAACAGATTTACATGAAGTCACATCAGAAAAGCTGAGAAAGTGGTGGCTAATGTTTTGGGAAATTCTTTTTCCACTTAAAGTACTCAGAAGAATAAATACTTAAATCATGAACAGGTGGTTTATACTATTAAGTATTAAAAACAATAATATGTACTTTTACCAATTTCATATGATTATTAGGATTCAAGATGTTATTTAAAATCTATATGTAGGCCCAAACACTTAGTAATTGCCAAAAATGGAAAATTCACATTTCTTTACAGGAAACATAAAAATATGACTATTTGGATCTTGTTTTAACTAACAATTGATAAATCCAATTCTAATATTTACCAAAAAAAAGGCATGATAGCATTGTTGTACACCTGAAGATTCCAAATAGAATGTCCCAATTAACATCAGCAATGAAGAAATAAAATTCAGTCTACAGATTTTACTTCTGATTAAGTAATGAACTTTCAGGTTATTTCTTTGTGTCAGCCTTCTGTTAACAATGTACAACTTGTCCAGTAACTATATCCCTGATTTCCAACCTCTCCTTCCATTGTATTTTTCCCCTTTAACTAACATGCATATACCTAGAAATAATAAGACAACTCAGAATAGCTGTAATGGCCTTCAATATTTTGTTTTACTAATTAATTGACTTTATTCCAGTTAAGGCTAATATCAAATTATCCAATAGCCTCTGATTTCAGAATTACTAATAAAAGTAGATCATATACTGAAATCTTGATCAATAATCTACTTACATCTTATAACCAGTTATCTTTCCAAACTATTTACAAATGCAAAATATGTGATATTGTTTAAAATAAATATACAATATATAGTTTCTACATTCTCAGACAGGTTTAAAAATGAGGTAATTAAAACTTAATTGACAAAGCCTTTTACCATTCTGGAAATGGCTTAGGGAAATGATGGTGAAAATTCTTTTTCTTAGGTCTTTTCATGTTTTCTTTGAATGATTCTGAGTACTTCACTTTCTATGCTGAAAAGTTATGTAAAAAATCCTTAAGCTTTGTTGGGTAGTCTGTCATCACTCCAGTAGCTCCCAAATCAAAAGCTCTTTTGTATTCTTGTTCTTCATTTAATACCCAAATATACACCTGAAAATTAGAAGCATGAGAAGAAATGTTAAGATAATTATTTTTATAATAGCATTGATCAACTACAATCTCAGCACACTTAGAAATAATCTTTTAAACCCGCAATTTTAAGAAATTATTGAACCCTTCAAAATATTCCACTTTGTTCAATAAACATGTACTGTCCCACCCTTCTGCCTTAGCTATTCTCACCTACACATATGTGGACTCTGGTTACTGAAATGACAATGTTTTCTTGTTAACTATAAAGAAGAGATTAAGGTCTTCATATGTGAACCAGTAAAGCAACATCACAGTTGGGACCAAATTAAGTCAGTTAAAAGTTCTTGCCCCTCCTCACACTTGTGTTAAATTGGTAAACTATGCTGTTTCCAAAATACATCATTCCAGAAATTTACCTGAATGCCTCGGGCAGTGAGGTGGTCAAACAAAGCTTTTCTCATTAGTAAACTAGAAAAGAAAAGCAGAACAGATTTAGGTACTTCTTAGCCCTACAAAGGACTAAAATGAGTCCTTAGTCCTAATTTAGTCAATTTAGAGTTTATAATTCCTAGTTGAATTTAATCCCAAGGCTTTAGCATACAAGCAATGGTTTCAAATAATAGCTGCTATGAATGCATTTATATCATAACTGCTGGACCTCTTTTCACTGCAGGCTGCTTGCTGGTGAACAACCAGAACTTCCTTTCTACTCCTGCTGCCACCAGATCCTTAAGAGACCCATCCTTATTGAAGCAGCTCAGTGGCTTCCTTACTTTCCCTGTTAGAACCATAAGGAGTGAGAAAGAGCTGGGAAGTTTGTGTTCCTAAGTTTTCAAGTTAAAATAAGGTGGTGAACTTGAGTCAAGTTCTATAACATCAAAGTTTATTTACAGAATGAATTTGTCTTTCGTAAGCTATCTTAGAACCTAATGTTCATTAATTACTCTATCCTATATATTGGGGAAAAAGCATCTTTCTTTTTTTAGCTCCAAATAACTGACTTCAAAGTGAACTTTTAGAAAATAACTCACTTGAGCAAGGGAACTAATTGTACTGGAAAGTTATACATATAACTAAATATTGTATTCCAGTATATTATTTTGTATCGTTAAAGATTTCTAGAGTAACACTTTTAACTCATAAGCATAAATAAAAGAATTAAAAACATTTATATAAATACAAAATTAATACTACCCATGTACAATGCACATCCTTATTTTTCCCCTCACAAATTTGGGCAAAAATGTACATATTAGGCATGGCAAAATACAGTAGTTTTCCATCTCTTTGAAAGAGGACTATTAATTAAGGACTATTAATTAAGCATTCAAGGTTCCATTTTAAAGCAAAATACAGCACAGTAACATTGCGGTTTTTACCTAAAATTAAACTCAACATGTCTTAGAAATTAAGGCATTTTCTTTAAAGTAGGTGCCCTGCCCATAGGTAGAGAACTTCCTTTCTGCTGTTAAGTCTTGGTGCAGATTTTTCTGAGAAATGTGCCATTAGTCAATACACAGTTTAATATCTGTATTGTTATACACACTTCTTTTCATCCTGTTTTTTACTGCAGGCTAGTGGAATCAGCAAGTAAGTAGAAGGGAATGGTTATATGAGGACTTGCAAAAACCGGAATTTATTTAGAAAAATTGTGTATTTCTTCTTACATGTTTAAACTTCTGTCACCTTCAAAGTACTCTTCATTTGATGTAATACACCCATTGAGATGCTGTTTCCACTGCTCAAAACAGTTTTCAAACTCGATTTTGATGCCTTTAATGCTTCTGCTGATTTTTGTTTCACCTTTTCCACATTGGCAAAACATTTTCCTTTAAGGACTTTTTTCATCCAAAAAAACAAAAAAACATCACTTGGGGCAAGACTGGGTGAACAGGGAAGGTAAGACACAAGGGTCATGCCATTTTTGGTCAAAAACTGCTGAACACTCAGCATGTTGTTACTGCTGCATGTTGTTGTGTAAACCACCCATCATGAAATGGGCAAATGCATTGAAAGAGTTTCCAAAAAAATTCACTGAAGCCGAATACAACTTCTCCCAACACCAGCTGGTACAGTGATGCAGATGGGTTCCCAGAACACTCACCTAGCAGGGGAAGCCTGTACTATAATGGGGGGGCGTGCTCTCCAGAAGATAATTCGGTTTTTTGGGAGGTCCCCCCTCATATATCCCAGGTCAGCTACCAACTAGGTAGATAATCCCAAGGAAATGATTTCACTTTGGGTGCATTGGTGCTCAGTCTTCTCCTTAGGTTGAATGAGACTGTCTCCCCAGATTCATTCTAAGACTCTGACTGGTTTTAAATGATTCATACACATGCATGGGTATGGTAGGTACTCAACACACCCTTATTACAAATTACATGTAGAAAACTTGCACTAAATTATATGCATAGTATTTAATAGATACAACTAAAATAATAACTTGTATATCAGGAAACTGAAATTCTTACATATCAGAAAGCCAGATGAGAAACTTTTGACTTCTGGACATGGTGTGTGGTTCTTTTAGCCTGAGATAAAAAAAATAAATTAAGTAATAAATCAGAAACACAAGAATATATCAGTGTGATAAAGCAAGTTCAAAAATAAAAAGTGCCTTGCACTTAGTATGTGCCCAAAAATATTTGTAAAGGGACAAAAATAAATTAAAATAAAGCCCACATGGGTTCTCTGCTTCCATTGATTTCAGGCTTTTTGCTACAACTATTCAAAGGTTTAAAAAAACAAGTTATCTTTTCAGAGACCCTGAGCGTCCAGGGCTCATGTTTCTTCTGTTTTTTGGATTAGCTCTTTCTCTTGCTTTGTCTTCTATAACTTAGTATATAGTAGGTTTAAACATCCAACCAAACTTTATTTTGCATTAAAACATATTTGGGGTAAAAATGAAACAAAAAAATCTAAAAGCATATTTTTTCTTTCCCTTTCAATATTTAAAGACCTAGGCGCTGTACCTTTTAATTATCTTTGCTATGAAAGAGCATACTTGACTTTCAGACCATGCTGAGTTCCTTCCTCAACCTCTCTGATGCCTAGAGCAGCACAAGTATGGATGTCATTAACTTTGGGTTGTACCCATAGAAAATCTCTGATTAGCCTGTGATTTCTCATCTTCCTTCTCAGTTTAACAGCACACAGTGATCTGGAATTTCCTCAGATCTTCATTCTTGTTTCCTTTCAAATACCACCAATCTATACTTAGTATAATTCTGAGTCTCCACAGTTAAATTAATTTTTTTCCTTCTCTCTGAATTTAGTTTTTATTAGAAGTTCTCTACATAAAAATCCTTTTTTCCCTAACTCTAGCCAAGGTGAAAAGTCCTGGTTACAATTTCAGGACTCTCAGAGATTCAGTATCTCAAATACTAATTACTTCATTAAACACAAATTATTATGTTGTCTTAGAATGTACCCATTGTTTTCCCGTTAAAAAAATTAAAACACATATTATATTCTACCTGTCTTAATCCATAACCACTTTTCAGAGAAAAGATGAATTCTATGAAGTTTGTTCATATGTCTATATTTCAATAATATTTGCTTCCGAAAGGAACACATGGAGCAAGAGAGCATAATACTCATAGTCCAGTCCAGGCCAGAGGAAAGCTAAGTGCTTTAGGAATAAACAGTTAGACATCGTTTTAATCTAGCAAATGAAAATGATTACTTTATAAATAAGAAGTGATTTCTGTTTGTCTGAAAAATACAAAGACTGCTAATAAATATAATTGGGAATAGAGAAAAATATTCATGACTAAGAAATTCAAATTGGAAAACAAGCATGAAACATAGATATTGAGTACAAGGGTAATGGCTAAACTGCTTTTCTTACCAATAGTTTCTAATGATAATTTTCTAGTATTAAAGCTTGATTTTTTTAAAGTTCTGTATGGGGATGAAAAAGTTTCATGCAGGTGAAATCACATTTAAACAATATCCCCTGAAGCTCCAAATTCCTTTGTGATGACTCAGTTATCATTATGAATTTATAGCTAGAAATCACATTCTAAGAGTGCAGAATTGTGAGATGAAGTTATCTTTCTATAATAATAATGATAAAGATAATTTAACAATAAAAGCTGTCATTTACTGAATGCATATTATTTGTCAGGCAATGCTGACTGTTTTATATATTTTTATCTTTTTTTTTTTTTTATGTGGTTAGTTCCCTGGCTGGGAATCGAACCCAGGCCGCAGCGCTGACAGCGCCAGCGCCGAAGCCTTAAGCCACTACACCACCAGGGAACTCCTATATTTTTATCTTTATAGTAAATTAGTGTGTAAAAAGCAAAGCTTTGTACTCTATACAGAAGTTATATAAATATTAAAATATCTGATATAAACTAATTTTATCCTTTCTTTCTCCCAGAGGTTTTTTGGGGTCATTGTCATGTGGCAGTTGTTTTTCTTCCTAAAGGTATTAATACCAGTGGTGAATTTGGAGCTTAGAGGAATTTCAGATGCCTATAGTTGTCCATGAGGTAGAAAAGACAGAAGTTGGAGGGCAATGACTATTAGATGTTAGAATAAAATAATTATTAAGCTTCAACAACAAGTGTAATTCTTTTACCTGATTTTGGAATATATAAGCACAGAAAGCCATTGCTACCTGAGATGGGTCCAGATTAAAAACAAATAATCCTTATTATTCATTTTAGGGGATGGGTCTTAATTATATCAAAAAACGTGTTAGTACAGGTCAGGTAATCAAACATGGAAATAACTACAGCAATCTAGTCATCATCATTGATACTAGTACCAATGATCTTCATCTTAGTCCATCTTGGTAACTGACAAAAACAGGTGACCACTTACTTCAATATGATAGAAGGCATTGGGATTTCAAAAAACTGTTCTCGAATGGGCACAAAAGGCAAGAGACCAGTGAAGAAGAGTCCAAGAATGAGCAGAACACGTTGCAGGCTGAAGAGTACAGGAATATCTGAATTCTAAAAGGCACAAACAATATTACATTTTACTTTATAAATGCTCAAATAAAGAGGAGTAGTTCACAACCCTCAAAATTTCCCAAGACATCAACTATACGGTGATTAAGGAAGCACTGACTCTGGGTGGTGAGCACACAATGCAACACAGAGAACTGTACACTTGAAACTCATGTAATTTTACTAAACAATGTAATTTCCCAAGACTGTATCTTGACATCTGCTAAAAGTACTCCCTGAATTATTAATATTCAAACACATCACACTTAGAAATGACTAGCCCTTGACAAATGGGTCAGGATATACCTTGGAGCCGTATGGTGTTAACTGATGATGCTAAACTTTCTCTATTCCCCACTCTCTGCTTTTGCAATACCACTTCTGTCTATTGGCTTATCGCTAGAGATTAAACATACCAAATACAATGTAACAAGATAAAGAAATGAAGATATGACATATTTAGTAAACTTAATCCAGTTTTAAAGGTATATATCTACACTTAGTTTTATATTTTTAATAGAATATGATATAAATATGAATATATATACAGATATATATGAATACTGTTGCAAATATGTCATCTTTCAGGTACACTACCGATTAAATATAAACAGAATTTTGTAAGCTAGTCCAAGAATCTAACCACTATTTTAAGCTTCTATTGGAAAATGTGTTGAAGATCTCAAAACCCTTAGCATGCAAGCTTCAGGTATATATGAACTCTTTTCATCTTTCAAAACTGAAACTCTATAACCTTTAAACAACTTCCCATACCCCCTTCTCCCTAGCCCCTCCTATATTTGTCTTTAAAGCAAATAAAAATTATGAAAATTTCTGTATAAAAGTAACATATTGAAAAAATAATGCAAAAAGTTTATTTTAAAGATTAGCTCTAAATTACCCACTTCTTTAGTGTATAAAATATATAGTAATTAAGTTTAAGGATTTCTTTTCCCCTATGTTCTCATGCTGCTTTGTAGTATTTCCAGCTTATTCATATACAGGTATTTCAGCTGCAACACATATATACAGGTTCCTGAAAAACCTTGGTTTCTATAAATTCATACCCTAAGAATCACAGAGCTTATGGGAAAAATAGGGTTAGGAGCTGACCCTCAAAATTTACGCAACTTTGGAACCAGAGAAATTAAGTTAAAACTAGTAACTGGTTCTTCTGTCGTGTCATGTAAGGCTGCTGGTGGGATAGGGTGGGGAGCAGTTTATTGGCATACCACTAGCATAACAACTGGCTGCACCTCATATCGTTTAAATTAAAATATCTGGGATGGGACCTAGGCATTAGTATTTTTGGTAATGGTTCAGGTAATTCCAACACACAGCCAAGGTTAAGAACCACGGCATTGAGTTTGAGTGAATGAAAGTCATTAAGTGAGAGAATAAGTATCGAGGAGCTTCCCTGGTGGTGTAGTGGCTTGGCTTCAGTGCTCTCAATGCCACGGCCTGGGTTTGATTCCCAGCTAGGGAACTACCCCCCAAAAAAATAAAACAAAAAAAATAAGTACCACATGTCTTCCCATCACCAATGTGCAGCTCACTTTCTTTTACTTTTCTAGTTTTTAGTTTCTAGCATCTGGGAATTAAAGGGCTAATACAAATTTTTTATAAATCATACTTTAAGAATTATAAATGATGCATGACAATTATACAGCATGTTCATAATATGAATGACAAATATTATTGAGACATTCTTACTACGATGTTTGAAAATTACTGTTAAAAGTTTACAAGTTTGCTTTTTGATTTTTTTGGGGGGTAGTTCCCTGGCTGGGAATCGAACCCAGGCTGCAGCATTGAGAGTGCTGAAGCCTACGAGTTTTTAAATTGTAAAATGACAGAAAGCTTCTAGAAAAATACGTGAATCAAAGGAAAAGTTCTGTGACTCTGGATTAAAAGTAAACCTTTTCTTTCTTTCTTTCTTTGGGGGTAGTTCCCTGGCTGGGAATTGAACCCAGGCCCTGGTGTTGGAGAGCGCTGAGGCCTAGTCACTACACCACCAGGGAACCCCAAACCTTTTATTTTTAAGTAATTATAGATTCACAGGAAGTTGTAAAACATAGCAGACTCCCATATACTCTTAACATCTGTCCCAATTGGTGACATATGATGCAACCAAATATATCAAAACCAGGGACTGACACTGGTACATTACTGTTAATTAGACTATAGACCTTATTTAGTTTTCACCATTTTTTTCCAACTGAATTCACTTGTAAATGTGTATAGTTGAATGCAATTTTAACCCATGTATAGATTCTTGTAACCACCACCACAGTCAAGACACAGGACTATTCCATCACCACACAAGAATGCCCTTGTGCTACTTCTTTGTAGTTGCATCCACTCTCTATCTCACTCCTAGTCACTGTCTCCTGTCAGCTAATCTGCTCTTCTCGTCTATAGTTTTGAGAATAGTTATATAAATGGAATCACATAGTATGTAATCTTTTGAGGTAAATTTTTTTCACTAAGCAAAATATCTTCGAGGGCCATCCAGAGTGTTGCATGCATCAATAATTCATTCTTTTATTGTTAAATAGTATTACATTGTATGGATGTGTCAGTTTGTTCAGCTGGGTCATTTCCAGAATTTTGGCATTATGAATAAAGCTACTATAAACATTTATGTACAGGCTTTTGTATGAATTTTTATTTTTCTGAGATAAATGCCCAAGAGTGAGACTGTTGGTTAATATAGTTGGTAAGTATATGTTTAATTTTATAAGAAACTACTCAAATAATTGAGAGAGTGGTTTCTCCTCATCTTTCCCAACATCTGCTATTATCACTTTATTTTATTTGAAAAAAAATGTGAATGATGTAAAAAGATCAGCAGGTCATTAAGCCTGAAAATACTGTCAGACAATGATGAGTTATGGAAGTCTTAGTTCTAAATTCTTAGGAACTTGAAGGCATTCAGACCAGTAATTATCCTTTTTCTCCTTTTGTATATAGGCTACCTGGGATCTCAGAGGCTGCTGCACATAAATAAAATTTACTTGCCTTAATGAGGGTCTCAATTGTACTTTCAATTGTAATGCTGCTGATATTGGATCTATGTTTTTACCTTCCTTGCTAGGAAGGTCTTCCCAAAAGAATTCTTTGTATTTTGGAATTACTACTTGTGTTATGTTTCTTCTGCATTATCACTTGTATTCTAAAAGAGAGCTTTCGATACTTAAGATTTTTTAACATTTTGAATTTCAAATTCTCTTAGCTGACTATATTATAGAGGCTTAGCATACCATTTTAAAATACAGCAAATGTAATTCTTCAATAAGCAAAAATATCAGTGGATAGATGACCCTACTTATATACTGCCTGACAATCATAATCCTGACTTAATTTGATCAATTCCAGTTTGGAGGTAAAGTAAAGCTTGAACTATAGAGTTGAAGGACTAAATATTTTTTCCCTAATTAAAAATTACATTAAAAATTTAAATTACCTAACAAAAAACAGAAATTAAAAGATAGGAATCATATTTTGTTTTATAATATACATAATAAAATGTTGGTAAACAACTAATATTAGCATGTAAAAATAATAATGCAAGCCAGTCCAATTACATTGAGTTTTAATTGCGAGGTTATTAAATCTATTATCTACAAATCCATTATCTCTATTAGTAAATTTCTCGTTAGTTTTCCCCAACCAGTACTATCTGTCTTTGGATCAAGGCTATGAAATAAGATAATTCTGAAAGATTATTACTGCAATAACTTACCTTTTATAAACATACAACAGTAGCAAAACAGATCATCCTGTACCATTGTTGAAACTTACCTCTTTGTAGCACTTCTCGACAATTTCATAACTGGCATTACCCCACACTGTTATGTGTTCTCGTCTGTACTGCTTCACCAACTCTGAAACCTACAAGCAAAAATTCAAATTTTTATGCATGTGCCTATTTGTAAATCTACTTACATTATTTCACTTACAAATTGGGTTACAATGGACTATCTGCCAGTGAATAGTACAAAATTTAGGAAGAACTGAGGCATAAATTCAGATTCTTTTATAAGATATAAGAAATTACTTATATTTTACCATATGATTTATCTAATAAAATACAACTGTTTAGTAACTTGATATAAGCTAACTACAAATAAAACAAGTTAAACTAGAAAAAGTTAATCATATAAATGCCAGAACTATTGGTTCACAGGAGCTTGCTTTTATCCATGACTGAGACATGACAACTCACTCTGAAAATAGGCTTTTCTACAGTAAAGTGATCTCTTCTACTGGGGCATTATTTTAAACAATACTGAGTCTAGAGGCTCACATTTCCTTGAACATTATCAGTCTATTGCAGCCACTGACTATAGACTGATTCGGTTTGTGAAATCAGATGTGACACACTGAGAGGTGGCAATGCCTCAAGTACCTTCTTAATCAGCACACTGTTGTTGACTTTGATATCGATGTTAATGGGGGTGTTAGGAAAGGCTTCAAAAACTTCCTTCAGTAATGGGATTCGGTTATCCTTCCCCTCACATTGGCATGCTGAGAAAGCAAGATTTTTAAATGTATTTTTACTTTTTCAATGAATAGCAAAGTTAAAGTAGGTAGTCATAATAGGATATTTACAAAATTATGAAAAATATAAAGAGAAAGAAAACCATCTAAAACCCAACATCTTAGATATCACTATTGTGATCATTTCGTGTACTTTCTTTATCCTTTTCTTCCTCTATGCATAATTTATAGTTATAGTGTACCTACAGAGTTTAACCCGATCTTTTTACATAAGTAAAAATAAATATTGCATGTTAATACATTGTATTCATAATTATGATTTAAAGGTTTTTCATTAAAGTTTTTAATATAACTCTGGATTCACATGCAGTTGTAAATACAGAGATCTGTGCACCCTTTACCCAGACTCCTCAATGGAGAGTCTTGCAAAATAATACAGTATCATAACCATGATGCTGACATTGATATAATCCACTTATTTTATTCTATAATTATTATTTTTAAAGTTTGAAAAATACTCTATTGAGTAGTTACACAACTATTTAATTATTTTAATTCAACCATTCCCCTTGGAGGGTAGTAGTGTTTACCACTCCAAAATATGCTGCTTTGGCATAAGTATTATTTTGAACTGAAGGCAGTTAAGCAGCAGATACAAAAAAAAAGCTCTCTGCCCTTCCCCATTTGCCTATAAACAAGACTTAAATTTGCACAAAAATTCATCACCAACAACCCTAGACCCTTCAGCACCAGAAGACTACATAACAAGCTATTGACTAGCTTTATCTTCCATTATTCCCCCATATATTTACATTCCCACAGTTTGCCACCCTAGAAACTTACTCCTTTGTCTTGTCACTTTTCTGAACATTTATTGGTTTCATTGTTGATAAGATGCTATATAAACTCGGGTTCAAGCCATTCTTGAGTTTCTCCCAGAAGATATACTGAGATTGTTTCTGAAGTTTTTCTCTGATATCATCATTGAATTTTTTAGAGGTTGAGAAAAATATTCAGGCAAAAGAAATACACGCTAATTCAGTAATATGTTGAAGAATTATATCAATGAAATTTAATTCAAAGAAAATTGAGGGGGTTTCCTAGTGGTCTGGTGGCTAGGTTTCGGTGCTCTCACCACGGTGGAATTTCCTGAAGGTTTATTCTTTATTCTTTCCCTAGTATCTTTTGCCTCAAATCATTTATATATTATATATACTATATAACTATCAAAATTTCATCTTCTATCTAAAACTTCAGTTCTACTAATCTGTGAATAACAAAGTGCTGAAAGATTCTTCATTTTATTCTGATTGTACAGCAAATCAAAACAAGTTAAGTATACCAAAAATTAAATTAAATCCATGTCACACTAATTATAATAAAGGCTCATGTGAAAAAATCATGTGAATGAAAAAGAATGGAGAATCTGTTATTATTTTGTCCATTCCATATTTAGTTTCCATTGCCCTTTTCCTACTCCTTGTAATTCAGATGGGGCTCGGGTCATTCTGATGGGGCCCGGGTCATTCTGATGGGGCCATGAATCATTTTGGCTCTGTCTCCCTGGACAGGAAAAGAGCATATGACTCTTTAAACATAACAATATGAATACTAGGAGCAGTCTCTTGAAATCCTCAGCTAAATGGATAATGCATTTTTAATGTTTTCAGAGGTTCAGCTTTATGTGGAGAAGGTATGTCTAAGAACAAAGCTAACATAAATAAAAGCTCAATGAAGAAATGGAGATAGAGACCAATTACTGTTTGAGCAATGGGAATTAGTCATGTATGAAAGAATATAAACTCTAGACTTTTTAGTTATGATAACCAATAAATTCTTTAAAAAAATGTTTTTTGAACTATCTTGAGATGGATTTCTAGCACTTATAACTGAAAGAGTTTAGACCTTTCATAGACTACAAAATTGAACTACAAAAATTAATTATGTTGGGGGTTCCCTGGTGGTGTAGTGGCTAGGCTTCCCCGCTCTCAATGCCACGGGTTCGATTCCCAGCCAGGGAACTACCCCCGCCCCCTCCAAAAAATATTAATTATGTTAATAGACTGGGCTGTCAAAAAAAGGACCCACTCCCCATCCACTCTCAAGGTAGACATATGACCTAGGTCTGGCCAATCATAATTACTTATCTCTTTGTCCACAGTGAATTTTTCAAGTTGGACACATGACCCAAGCTGGACCAAACTGTATCTTTCTCTAGAACTTTCCCTTGAAGCTCATAGGAGAGATTGCCTTTTTTCTCTGCGGTTACAGTGCAGGCAGGATGTGAATTTGTAGTTGGCAGTGATCATGTTTCCTGCCACATAGACAAAATTTATGTACACCAGAAGAGGATAAGATGCAAGAGAAGCAAAACCATGGGATGAAGCTAAGAGTCCTTTTAATATTCCTAGATCCAATAATGTTTAATGTCAGATCCACCATCATCCTAGACAGTTAATAATAAAACAAATCTCTTTTTTTTTTTACCTCAAGCTAGTATAAACTGGTTTCTGTTACTTATAACCTAAAATGTCGGAACATGATGTTCTAATCTGCACAGTTCAATACGATAAGACACTAGCTACACAGAGCTATTGAAATTAAAATTAAATTAAATTAAAAACTTAGGTGCACTAGCCACATTTCAAGTGCTCAATAGTCACATAAGGCTATTGGCCAGTCTATAGAACAGTGCAAAAAACAAATAAAAAACATACTAGTATCACTATAGAAACTTGTGTTTAGACAGTGCAATTCTAGTTAACTAAAAATTGTTAGCTTGTTAAGTGTGGAAAAATTAATTTAGCAGCCAAAAGAGTTGTCACGGGCAATTATCTATTCACACCCAAGTAAAATATGTGCAAGAATCAACTTAGAAAAAGGTCAGACAAAACTAACTTTGAAACAGCAAAATGGCACATTACATAAGAATAATATTGCATCAAATAGTGGGGGATACAAGGAAATTAAACTGAGCTATGAAAAAAAAGCGTGATGGGAGTTCCCTGGTGGTGTAGTGGCTTAAGGCTTCGGCACTGGCGCTGTCAACGCTACGGCCTGGGTTCGATTCCCAGGGAACTACCCACATATTACAAAAAAAAAAAAAAAAAAAAAAAAAAAAAAAAAAAAAAAAAAAAAAAAAAAAAAAAAAGTGTGCTAACATGATATGAAGAAATTTAAATTAGATGCCTCAGCCAGCATAGAACATAGAAAAAAAGTTAAAGAAAGAAGTTCATCCTCAATATTGTTCCCAAAAGAGGATAACCAGCTGGGAAATACTACTAAAAGAGAAAGAGGAAACTAACAGGAAAACAAGAATGCTAGAAACTAATATAATACTGAATGTCGACTATAATTGAAAAATTAAAAAATGAAAGAATCTTAGGCAAGAGTATACCATAGGATATGTGGAGTGAAGTGACCTCTATAGCATGCTAGTTTAATACTGATTAAACAGTCAACTCCAGATTATCTAAGTTATTATTTTCCATGAAAAAAGTAAGCAGGATAAATGACAACAAACCCTTTGGTTAACATACTTTTATGTTCCTTCTTTTTAATGTAACCTGTGGTATATCAAAGCACTTTTAAAAGAAAACAATGCTTCTCCAGTGAAGTTGTGAACCACAAAGAAAACAAGAGGCCTGGTATGTGTATTCCTCTGAGAGGTGATAGTCTCTCTCATATTTAAAGAAAAGCAAGTAAGAGTTCTGGCAAGGGAATATGATAGAAACAAAGTGAACAATCTTTGCCTATCTGAGTCAAGTTTTTACAGCACTATGTATTAGACTGTTTCAAATACAGTAAACTTCATATCTGAGGCTCAGTCTTAATTATATTACAGTATGAAGGCAATATGAAATAAAGCTAATTATTCTTTACAGTTGTCAGAAACTTGAGAGTACAAGGCACTGCTATTAATAAGGCATGTGAAGAGGTTCTTCAAATGGAGAGGCAATATGGTGTAGCTGAATACTGGCCTGGGTAAGGAGGAGATCTAGTTTCAAGTCCTAGCTCTGTCATTTACTTGCTGTATGACTTTACTAAAGTTAATTTACAGATCTGTTTCTTTATCTGTAACTAGAGGAAACAATTAAATGGTCTCAAAGGTCTCTTCACATTCACAAGTTTCATGACTTTATGAGGGTATAAAAACCAGGAAAAAAAAAAACCCACATTTTTTCTCAAAGATCTTTTAATCTTTATGAGGCTTTGGCTTTGCTCTACAAAGGGAAAAACTTCACTTATGAAATTTTCTTAAGCTTCACAAGTCCACAATTGACACAAATCTTGTTAATTACAAGAATGAAAAACTGCTTCCTCAAACCAACACAGCTTAATGATACTTACCTATAAGACAAAAATCAATAAATAATCAGATCTTAATATCCCTTAGAGTTAGCTAATTTAAACAATTTTCTGATTTTAATTTGCCTTTCTAAAATTTCCCAATCAAAATGAGATTATACTGGCCAATTTTAAATATAGTTCACAGAGCAGTTACAGTTCTTTTTGAAAATTACTATCAATAGATTCTTGATATTTCACCAAGGTTTTGACCGTAAGTAAGCCATATTAAGGACAATAATATATAGCACCTTGTAATTTCACTGAGTTACATTACATGAGGCTGAAATGTGATAGTGAGGGAACCTACACCTGCTCAGCAACCTGTATCTCAAGGTGGTATATTTTTCATTCTAACATGACCCATTCTATAACTAACAAATTGGACCAAGGGACGTGTTTTGTTGTGAGAAGTAGTCCCCTCAAAAGAAAGAAAATGTCATGCTGATAATTAAAAAGTGAAGATGAGTAGGAAATGGATGGTTTATTTGAGTAACAGAATTCTTTTTACTAATTAAAACTATGGAACAGCTAAAAGACATAGAATCAAATATGATAGAATCACTAAGAGTCTGAAAGGGGTCATTTAATTTATTTTCATTTATTCATTTACTTAATTTGTGATTACTATAAGCTATAATATTCTACACAGGGTGGCCAATCTTTTGGCTTCCTAGGGCCACAATTCAAGAACTGTCTTGGGCCACACAAATACACGAACACTAATGATAGCTGATGAGCTAAAAAAAGGTCGCAAAAAAAATCTTATAATGTTTTAAGAAAGTTTACAAATTTGTGTTGAGCTGCATTCAAAGCCATCCTGGCCTGTGGGGTGGACAAGCTTGTTCTAGAATTTGAATCTTTATAAGTACTAAGTATCCTTAATAATATCTGGGTTTCTTGACATTAGTATTCAGGCTAAAATTAACTATATATAAATTTAAATAAAATGAGACAAATCTTTGGACTTCATCATTTCAGGGTCAAGAGATCAGATATGTAGGCCTGACAGAATAAGTTTTGAGGGCAGCCAGAACTTATTATGACAAGAGAACATGCATGTACATCTAATTATCAGCATAAATGAATATACTTTAATGTAAATGGTTGAGCTGCAAATGAGAAGTATTACCTTTTTGAAATGTGACATCCAGTTTGCCAAGGTAAGGTGGGAGTTCCTTTAAAAGATATGGTTAAAAAAGTTAGTTTTCAGAAAATCCAAAGTATTTTAATGTCTTACATTAAGACATAAAGATTTGCTTCTTCAAAAAATACAAGAACAAACACTACATGTTTACATAGAGCACCCTTTAGCAGAACATCCTCAACAGCAAATCAATCATATAATTACTTAATTTCACAACCTACAAGAAATTTGTACTATTTAATATGGACCTTTTCTCAATAATAAATATACAAACATCTTAGCAGACAAAGGTCAAGAACAGACAATTAAGAAAAATGACTAAAAAATCATATAGAAAAATCTTTAAACTCACAAATAATCAAGTAAATGCCAATTAAAATTTAATCTAGAAAATTAGAAAATGTTCGGCATGGTTATAGTGTGCAATAATGGTTAAGGGTACAGCAAAGTGGGAATTATTCTAATCAGAATTTTTAGAATTCTTTTACACACTTTAAAATGCAAATGGGCAATAGCAACTTTCAATATATATTAAGACACTATAATATTCCTAATCTTTTTTTTTATTTTATTATTTTTGGCTCAGGGTTTTTCTTTTTAATTTGTTTCTTTTGTTCTTTCTGTTACTTTCCCCTCCATTTTATCATTTATTTCTACTCTTTTTTA
The DNA here is from genome assembly GCA_004026885.1 of Lyroderma lyra. Classification (NCBI taxonomy): domain Eukaryota; kingdom Metazoa; phylum Chordata; class Mammalia; order Chiroptera; family Megadermatidae; genus Lyroderma; species Lyroderma lyra. Next base: position 102,203 of record PVJL010004111.1, read on the forward strand.
TGCCTTCGCATTGAGGTAACTTCTTTTGTTTTTCCTGGAGTATAAGCTAAATATATGCAAATTCTTCTCTTTAGAGATGCCAGCCTTTGCATTTTAACCTTACTTTTGCAGTTTTAGATGTCTCAGACTTTTCTTGTCTCAGATTAAATCTCAGCCTTTTATATTATCTTTTGGTTTCACCTTGATCTCTTTTTAGGGCAGCATATTCTATACTATTTTTTCAATGAGGTTTCTGATTTCTTACATATCTTTGAGAAAAAGAAAATTCTAAAAATTCTTTTACTTGTAGCAAGTGGTTTTTGGAGATGATTCCTTGAAGTCTTTAAGATAGTTGATATTTTTGTTTATGCTGTAAAAAATCATTCATTAGAAAAATGAGGATTTTGTTTGTTTGTTTGTTTGTTTATCTTTGATTGAAGGGGCATTGGCCGAAACTTGATCTCAGTCAAAAGGCCAAGATAGAAAACAGTCTTCTTCTGATGGCTGTCAGTGTCCATTTCATAATATTCCTAATCTTATACCCAATAATTTCCCTGCTGGGAGTTTATTTAAGAAAATAATTTTAAATACAGAGATAACTTTTTCTTTACATGCTTTTAATAAATACAAATATCTTTATAAATATATATCTCTTAAATAACTTTATATACATGTAAACATATAAATATAGAGAAAACTTCATCGTTATGCATAAAGATATTCAGGGCAGTGTCATCTATAATGGTGAAAACTCAGAGCTAATTCAAATGTCAAACAATAGAGGAATAGTTAAAAATAATTACAAAGGTTGTCCAGAAAGAATCCAGCTGCAAGCCATTTTTGTTATATTGACAATGCTGGATTTTTTCTGGACAGTTCTCATATATTTCCCTCAATGGAATAACTGCAGTCATTTGAAATATTTATGAAAAATAAGCATGAAATCTGAAAAGCCTAAATACTGATTAATTCTAACTATATGATATTCTAGAAAATGCAAACTTGGGGTTTCCTGGTAGCGTAGTGGCTAGGCTTTATGCTGCCAATGCCACGGCCTGGGTTTGACTTGTCAGGTATTAAGGAGGCAGGAAGGATGAATAGGCAGAGTACAAAGGATTTTTAAGGCAGTGAAGCTATTCTGTATGGCGCTGTAACAGTGGATGGAAGGTATAAACAACACCAATGTAAACTATGGACTTTGGGTGATGATGACCTATCAATGCAGGTTCATCAATTGTAACAAATATACCATTCTGGTGCAAGATATTGATAGTGGGGAGAGACTGTGCCTGTGTGAGGTCAGAGAGTATGTGGGAATTCTCTGTACTTTCTTGCTCAATTTTGGTGTAAACCTGTAACTGCTATAAAAACTCAAGTCTATTAAAAAACGAAAAAGCACAGAAAAATGTGCATCATGCAAAAATGCTAAAGTGTTTAAAAATACAATAGGATATATAGTATCCTGTTAACATAAGTTTGCTTTAGATGATTTTCCCTTCATTTATTAGTGTTTACTGTAATCAGCATATAAACTACTAAAATCAGATTTTCTAGACTTGAAGACTAAAACTAATTCATATATTTAATCTGAATCAAATTTATAAAGTACTTCAAGCAAGTTGAATGCTAGTAGGTTTACATTTTAGGACTTTGGTAATTTTGTTAAAATACTTATAAAAATAAGTCTCCACATATGTATGAAGTGAGTACATCCTCACTGAAACTCATAATAGTTTTTAAATTTCCTTTTACATCATTATTTAATCACTATCATTTATTTTTTTTATTATTTATTGAAGCACTATCTGGCATTCACTGTTTTTAAAAACCTTACAGGGTTTCCCTGGTGGTGTAGTGGCTAGGCTTTGGTGCTCTCAACGCCATGGCCTGGGCTCAATTCCCAGCCAGGAAACTACCCAAAAAAATTAAAAAAAAATCTTACAGGCCCTAATATCTACTAGATATTAGTTTATCATGCATTTTTACTTACACAGTACTTGAGATCAGAGATGTTTACATTAACCCCAGTTGATCTTTTTAGATTCTCATCATGTGACACAACAACTTGTTCATCTTTTGTGATATGGCAGTCTAATTCCAGCATATCAGTTCCTATTGTAACTGCACTGAAGAACAAAGAATAATGACATTCTGCAACTTAAGTAAACAGGTTACATGTGTCAGATGTAAAAATTTGGAAATATAAATCAAACAGCAAAAATATCCCATAATAATAAAGTTTGTCAACACTGTCATCTATTATGATTTACTGATGTGTATGTTGCCTCCTTTTCATAACCAGTTATGCTTATTTCTGTCAACCCAATACAGGACCAGAAGTTAAGAGATCTGGGTGTCAGTTCCTGTTTTGCTATGAACTTGCTATATAACACTGAGCAAGTAAATGCCCTCTCTCTGAATCTACATTTCCACATCTATAAATGAAAGGAACAAAACAAGAAAAGGATGCTAGCTTTTGCCACAGTAATTCAACACTGGATTAGAAATTCCAGCCAGAGCAATTAAGCAAGGGAAAAAAAATGGGGCGAGGGTATCCAAGTTAGTAAGAAAACCACAAAGCAGTTCAATTTACAACAGCATCGAAAAAAATAAAAATGTAGGAATTAACTTAACCAAGAAGGTGGAAGATGTGTACAATGAAAACTACCAAATATTGCTGAAAGAAATTAAAGACGATATACATAATGGAAAGAGACAGTCCATGTTCCTGGATTGCAATACTTAATACCATCAAGATGCAAACAAATACTACGCTGATTTACATAGTCAGTGCAATTCTTATCAAAATCCCAATGATGATTTTTGTAAAAATAGAAAAAAAATCACCCTAAAATTCACATGGAATCTCAAGAAACTCCAAATCGTCAAAACCATCTTGAAAAAGAACAAAGTTTATTCCCAGCCAGGGAGCTAACCAAAAAAAAAAAAAAAAAAAAAAAAAAAAAAAAAAAAAAAAAAAAAAAAAAAAAAAAAAAAAAAAAAAAAAAGAACAAAGTTTAAAAGACTCACACTTCCTGATTTCAAAACTTACTAAAAAGCTATGGTAAGCCCCGACATTTTTTTTTTCTTGTAATGCAAGTACCTGGCTTAAGCTCTGATTGACCAAGCATTCACTTCAAAAACATCTATCTCTGCCCAGGTACAGGCCCTTGCACAGCAGGTACTCCATAAGCTTTTGTTAAATATTAAATTCATGAATGAAAAGACATAGCTGTCTATATATGTAAAATGCCTACATAGCATTTTATGTATCAATTATCACAGATGACATTTCAAGATGAAGAAAAAGTAAACACAGTGGAACAGGAACAAAGTTTTAGAAAGAAACATTTGTTCTTTTTAGAATTCAGGAATAGAAAGAGCAAGAGCTGGGATAAGCAGAGTGAGAAAATATAAAAGTAGATAAATCACATTTTTTGTGTTATATTGCCGTGCACTTAAATTTTTTTCCTAGTGGTTTCATATAAGGTCATGTCTCTAAAACTAGATTAATTCCTAGAGAGGAAAGGCCTATGTCTGTTCCCTATTTTCTGATGTTCACAATATTGGGCACATTTCTAAATGAGTGAAATGAAGCCATGTTTTAGTTTGACATCTACTAATGTTTTAAATTTTAATTAATTAGCACCTAAATATTAACTGATGATAATCTATATGGAATTGTTGAGTATATCTGAATAAGTAGGACTAGTAATGATCCCACTGATGTAAAATAAAGTTTGTATATAATTTTTTTAAAAGACAAGAAAGATAAAGGTCAAATTAGTACAGCAGTTACCTCTAAAAAATGGTATTGCTGGGAACAGAATTAGAGATTTGAGCAGGCCAATTTTTTACTTCACATAGATTACTTGAATTATTTTGAGTTATTAGAATATAAGCACACCTTAGAGATATTGTGGGTTTGGTTCCAGATCACCACAAAAAAAGCAAATATCACAATAAAGCAAGTCACATGAATTATTTGGTTTTCTAGTACATATAAAAGTTATGTTTACACTGTATTGTAGTCTATTAAGTATGCAATAGCATGTGCCAAAGAAACAATATAAAATACTTTATTGCTAAAAAAGCTAACTATCATCTGAGCATTTAGCAAGTCAATCTTTTTGTTTTCAGAGGACAATTGATATTGATGGCTAATGACCGAACAGAGTGGCGGTTGCTGAAGGTTGGGGTGGCTGAGGCAATTTCTTAAAATAGTATGACACAACAATAAAGTTTGTCATATTGATTGACTCTTCCTTTCACGAACGATTTCTCTGTAGCATGTGATACTGTTTAACAGCATTTTTTCTATAGTAGAAAGTCTTTCAAAATTGGAATCAATCCTCTCCAACCCTGCCACTGCTTTATCATATAACGTTATGAATCATTTGTGGTCATTCCAACAATTTTGACAGCATCTTCACCAGTAGATTCCATCTCATTTTAGACTTTACACAAATCAAACAGTATTATAGGAAACATTGGAAAACATAAAGATGAAAATATTTAACTATAATCTCACAATGACACTATTTTAATTATTTTCCATATTTTTTCACTTTAAACTTTATTTGATTCCATCTCAAGAAACCACTTTGTTTATCCATAAAAAGCAACTCCTAAACCTAAATGGAGGGTTAAAGTTTTATCATGAGATTCAGTCACATCTTCAGTCTCCACTTCTATTTCCACCATATCTGCAATTATTTCCTCCACTGAAGTCTTGAAGCCCTCCTTCAAAGTCATCTATGAGGGCTGAATCAACTTCTTCCAAACACCTGTTAATGTCGATATTTTGACCTCTTCCCATGAATCACAAATGTACTTACTAACATCTAGAATGGTGACTCCTTTCCAGAAGGTTTTCAATTTACTTTGCCCAGATCCATTAGAGAAATCACTATCTATGGCAGGTATAGCCTTACAAAATGTATTTCTTAAGTAGTACGACTTGAAAGTCAAAGTTAGTCCTTGATCCATGGGCTTCAGAATGTATGTTGTATCAGCAGGCATGATAACATTAGGCTCATTGTACATCACCACCACACTTGGGTGACCAGATACATTGTCAATGAGCAGTAATAATTTGAAAGGAATCTTTTTTTTTTTTTCCCTGAACAGTAGGTCTCAACAGGGCTTAAAATATTCAATAGACCATGTTGCAAACAGATGTGCTATCATCCATCTATAAATGTTCCATTTATAGAGAGTACAGACATAGTAAATTTAGCATAATTCTTTGTGGCCCTAGGATTTTTAGGATTGTAGATGAGCACTGGCTTCAACTGAAAGTCACCAGTGTATTAGCCTCTAAGAAGAGAGTCAGCCTGTCCTTTGAAGCTTTGACACCAGGTATTGACTTTCCTCCAGCTGTGAAAGTCCTACATAACATCTTTTTCCAATATGAGGCTGTTCTGTCTACATTGAATATCTGTTGTTTCATGTAGCTACCTTCATTAATTATCCTAGCCAGATCTTCTGCATAACTTGCTGCAGCTTTTACAACAGCACTTGCCGCTTCACTTTGTACTTTTTTTTGGTTTAAGGAAAGATGACTTCTTTGCTTTTAAACCAAATGAACAAACCTCTGCTGCTTTCAAAGTTTTCTTCTGCAGCTTCCTCACCTCTCTCACTCTTCATAGAGTTTGAAGAGAGTTAGGGCCTTGCTCTGGATTAGGTTTTAGCTTAAGGGAATGTTGTGGCTGGTTTGTTCTTCTAACCAGACCGCTAAAGCTTTCTCCTTATTAGCAGTAAGGTTGTTTCACTTTCTTATCATTCATGTGTTCACTGGAGTAGCATTTTTAATTTCCTTCAAGAACTTTTCCTTTGCAACTTAGCTAACTGGTGCAAGAGGTCCCACTTTTGGCCTATCTCAGGTTTTGACATGCCTTCCTAAGCTTAATCATTTTTAACTTTTCAAGTGAGAGATGTGCGACTCTTCCTTTCACTTTAACACTTAGAGATCACCATAGGGTTAATTGGCCTAATTTCAACATTGTTGTGTCTCAGGGAATAGGGAGGCCTAAGGCGAGGGAGAGCCAATGGGGAAAGGCTAGTGGGTGGAGCAGGCAAAACACAGATTTTTCAATTAAGTTTATTTACTATCTTATATGGGTGTGATTCATGACACCCAAAATCAATTAATAGTAACATCAAAGATAACTAATCACAGATTACAATGAGAAATATAATAATGAAAAAGTTTGAAATATTGCAAGAATTACTAAAATGTAATATACAAGGTCTGACAATTAAGTCCACAAACTTGCCACTGCGCATTTACACTGGTAGCACTCTACAAACAACTCAGGTTTCATAACCTTGGTATATCTGTGTCTCACAGCTGTGTTCGCGTCAACGTGTGGTGGTGCCTTGCTGAGTGACATCCATTATTATTGTTGTGTATTTTTGTGTGCCATTTCAAGAATGTCAGAGCTTGGATTAGAGCAATGAACAAATATTAAATTTCTTGTTAAACTTGGCAAGAGTGGAAGTGAAATCAGGAACATGTTAATCCAAGTTTATGAGGAAAATGCCATGAAGAAAACAGCAGTGTACAAATGGATTTAATATTTTTCTGAGGGGAGAGAAAGCCTCACTGATGAAGAGAGATCCAGGCAGTCAGTAACGAGCAAAACTGACAAAACATTGCAAAAATTCATCGAATTGTGCATCAAAATCATCGCCTGGCTGTGAGAAGCATAGCAAACCAAGTAAACATCGACAGAGAAAAAGAAAAATCTTAACTAAAAATATTTGCATGAGAAGGGTATGTGTAAAAATGATCCCGAAGGAGCTCATCAATGAACAAAAGCAAAGGAGAGTCGAAGTTTGCCAAGATCTTTTGGAAAGGCAAGATGTTTTGGGCTGCATTATCATTGGTGATGAAACATGGGTGTACCAATGTGACCCTGAAACAAAATGTCAAAGTGCATAATGGAAGTCAGCCAATTCTCCAAGACCAAAAAAGTTCCATCAGTCCAAATCAAGTCAAAATGATGTTGCTAACCTTTTTTGATAGTAGAGGGACTGTTCATTATGAATTTGTACTAAATGGACAGTCAACTAAGTTTATTATTTCGAAGTGCTGAAAAGGTTGTGTGAAAGAGACAAAAACGACCTGAACTTTTCACAAACAAATTATGGTTCTTGCATGATGACAATGCACCAGCTCACATGGCACAGTCTATGAGGTATTTTTTGGGGGGGGTGGGGGGTAGTTCCCTGGCTGGGAATGGAACCCAGGCCACGGCGTTGAGAGTGCCGAAGCCTAGCCACTATACCACCAGGGAACCCCCCATTAGGGATTTTTTTAGCCAGTAAAAAAATTGTATTGGAACATCCTCCCTACTCACCTGATTTGGCCCCCAATGACTTTTTGTTACCTGAAGATAAAGGAAATATTGCAAGGAAGACATTTTGATCACATTCAGGACATCAAGGATAAATATGACAACAGCTCTGATGGCCATTTCAGAAAAAGATTTCCAAAATTGCTTTGAAGGGTGGACTAGGTGCTAGTGTCCGTGCATAGCTTCCCACAAGGAGTACTTCGAAGGTAACCGTAGTGATATTCATTCAGCAATGAGGTATGTAGCACTTTTTCTAGGATGAGTTCGCAAACTTAATTTTTAGACCTTGTAGACACACAAAGTAAAAAACTTCTGTTGCAAATATGGAGCCAATAATCTTGCTTGACACAGGGTTGCTACAAGTCTTTAATTTGTAAAAAAAAATATTATTATCTGTAAAGTGCAATAAATCAAAGCACAATAAGATGAGATATGCCTATATAAACTTGTATAATGAAAAAAATAAGAATACTTACATTATGAATATACTTTATCTAAAAGACATTTTTGACACTAATTTATCCACCATCAACAGAATGAATAACAACAGGAATTTAATTTAAGAAAAATTGAACATCCTTTTAAATGCAGTAGACTCTCCTTTTACCAAAACTCCAGCAACTGGCACTATCAAGCAATTGGCAAAAACAATAGAAGAAATACTACTTTAAATAAAAATTAAAATAAAATAGCAGCCTGTTATGCAGCTGCACATCATGCAAAACCTGACTTTGTGTGGGAGGTGTAGGAGCTTAAAGCAAGCTGATACCCATTCATTTTTCAAGAAAGTTGCAGGCAAGTTTGCCAGTACAGCATCATCTACTGAAGTAGATCCAAAACCATCTACATCCACCTCTCTGATCCTGTCGAGATACATCATCCAATCCTGATGCTCCTGATACAATGTCTACCCAGTAAACTCTCTACCCCTACTGTAACAGTTTTAAGTATACATGTGTTTTTTTCTAAGTTACTTGAAGTTAAAAAAAAGTTACTGAATTTCATTAAATTGAAAAGTTTATTGACAGCCATTTAACCATTTAAATAAAATTGCACACTGCATTCACAAAGCTATTCTTATAACTGTACTATGTTACATTTGTCTTTTTGTCTTAACCCACTTTTAATTACTGTATTTCAATATTAATACCAAGGCAATACAGAGTTTATGGTATGGTATGGGGTATAACATTAGTTAGGCCTATTTTTAATAGTAACTCACAAGCAACCAGAAACTACATTTATCTAGCATCTACCAATCCCTACGGGAGCCAGTCAACTGAGAGTCTACTGTACATAAGCATTTATGATTCTTATTTTGCCTATGAATCTCCTGAATGGGGTAGATGCATCTTCTGTTTTATACTTAAAACCTAAAATACATACTATTAAAATATTATATAACAATTAAAAAGTAAAGTTTTAATGATTAAGTAAAAGGTTCTTAATGTTTCTCAAAAACACGTGATAATTCATTGGTCAAAAAGGAAAAAATGAGGTTGTAGGAAATGCGAGCATCCAATTATGGGAGATTAGATGATTTCTAAGATCCTTGGCTATCATAGATCTAATGATTTTAAAACTGTGAAGCTAGCAAAATCTGCCTTTGGAGCCAACCACATCTCCATTTTCTTACTTTACTCACCACCATCAGCATCCCAATTCCAAAGTCTTGCTGTCTTGTGCCAAAATCTCATACACTGCCTCACTTCTCCTTAAGTACCCACCCCCTCAGGGTACTGATTAACACCAGTTGTTAGATGAAACAAATAAACCTAGCTCCTTAATGCAATTCTTACTAAGATGTAAATAATTAAGTTGTTAACTTTATGTATTCTCTTCTAAAGGATACCCAAATTTAAAAGAGATTTGTTTGTCAATTGTGTGTTTGCTAGAACCACAAAGAAATAAGCGAACAAAAACAGTTTTTAGGGTAGTAGAATTATTTTCCTGTGTTTTTTAATTTCCTTAAATATTGCTTTTATACTGTGTTTAATTTTTTTCTAAAGAATAAAAATGCAGAAACTGTAAGTAACATATACAGCCAACAAACAGTTTTGAAATAAAATTCTAAGATCCTTTATACAGCTAAAAAATGGTACTACTAAATTTTGATCATGTACATGTCTTGCTTTCTGCTTTTTTGTTTTGGTCAGTATGGGAAGGGAGAATTAAGAGAAGTTATGTGTATTTCCCTGTATTTTAAAAAAAAAATTACACATATTACCTAAGAAATCTTTCCAAGTATAATCTTTGCATTTAGCTGAAATGTTGGCTATTTTTAGAAATGTTTGAGAATTATATGCAAAACATTATTTATTGTACACTTACCTCCCACTAATAAGCTAATAAATAAAAATGTAGAGCAATAGTAAGTGCATCTAGAACAACTTGTAAATTATCTTAATAAAACTATCTCAAATTTGATACACAGCTAAAACACAGGAAGAAAAGAAAAAAATTTTATCACTTTGGCCTTCAAAATTTTCCTTAAATAACAACAGGCATCTACTTAAACTGAAACACCAGATATTTTTTGGCTGGATTTCTGACAAGCTGAAACACAGCAAAAAGCTAGGGAAGCCAAGCCTTCAACTCTTCCAGAAAAATAAATTAAAATTCTAGCTCTAAAAGGAGATGCAAAATTACTTAAAACTCCACAGACACAAACGCATACACTTTACAACAGACGCTATGTCAGGAAATTTATTTGAATTTTATTTTCTCCTAACAACACTGAGGTTGTATTATTATTACAATTTCACTGATGAGATAATTAATATTATAATAATTAGATATTCTAAAAAATTTATTACTGAGAATCAGGTCACTGATTAATTACTTTGGCTGTCTCCCAACTTATACTTCCAGCTATTGCTAATACAATTTATTTCTTTCTCTTAACCATTCATGTTAATACCACTGGGATCAAATTGTCCTAAGGGTATTTACAAAGGCGGCCTGGTTTAATAACCTAGTTTTATTAGCTCTTAAGAGCCGGATTTTACATACTCAAGGGTTTAGTGACTCTGTGTGTGTGCACGCATGCATGCTTATAAGTATAATTCCTTAGTTTTTGGTTCTAATGCTTATTTTGGATAAGGTTCTGTCTCCTTCATCTGTCATCCACTATTACTCTGCTTTGTTCTTGATTGGCCCATTCTATATCTCATTCAGTAAGCAACTAGTACCAAAGCTAGGTGTTAGGAACTGAGAGATCAATGAAAAAAGATTCTTGCTCCCAAGAAATCATGGAAGAGGTGTAGTGGCTTAAGGTTTCGGTGCTGGCCCTGTCAACGCTGTGGCCTGGGTTCGATTACCGGCCAGAGAACTACCCACGTACCAACAAAAAAAACAAAAACAAAAACAAAAACAAAGAAATCATGGAAGAGCCATATTCATAATGTAAGGTGTTCTTGAAAGCATTTTATAAACCAAATTGTGAGATGCAATTATTTCTGTCAGTCCTAATTATCTCTTTAGCCCCACTACAATATAAATAAATTAATTTTCCATATATTCTTAAGGTCCTTTCAATTTCCTAGACATACCTGTCCACATACCCTTACATCTTAATCTCAAACATTTCCCATTTTTTAGAATTGCTTCTTCCTCTCTACAAAATGATAGCTCTTCCAGTCCTAGTATCTTCTCAGTTTTCTGGTTAATCTTAACCAGGCTTCCAACACCAACTCTTTATACTTTCTCTAATCTCTTCTTGTCTTCACCACCATGTTATAATATACTCATATATACTTTGCAAAGTGTACATCTAAATATGTACATAAATAAGATCTAAGTGTTAGCTGCTTGCTACATTTTTACCATCTCTCCCTCAACTACTTATTCTATCAAAGCTGTACCACAGTTAAGCACAGTATATGTCTTTTGCCAATTATTATTACAACTCTTTATTTTTTTAATATACAGTAGTATCCAGAAAATAGTATGCTTAAATAATTTTTTCTTGTTGTTCATGAAGCAGGTATATTTAAAAAAACAAACCTTCCAAGTCAGCGGTCCCCAACCTTTTTGGCACCAGGGACCGGATTCGTGGAAGACAATTTTTCCACGGATGGGGGAGCAGGTTGTGCATGCGCAGTTCACCACAAGGCTTGCGCTCCTATTGGAATCTAATGCTGCAGCTGATCTGACAGTAGGCGGAGCTCAGGCAGTAATACAAACAATGAGAAGGGTTGTAAATACAAATGAAGCTTTGCTCACTACCCTACCACTCACCTCCTGCTGTGCAGCCCAGTTCCTAACAGGCTATGGACCAGTACCGGTCCATGGCCCAGGGTTTGGGGACCCCTATTCTAAGTGTCCTAACAGCTAAAGAAATGGTAGAATCGATGTAAATAAAAAGTGCTTATTAATAGCAAGAGCGACTCATACATGAGACAAAAACAAAATAAAAACAAAAAACACCACCAACCAACAACAACGAAAAATGTTAAAGGTTAATTAAAGCCTATTTGATATATAGGCTTTATATAAATTTCAAAGTCAATTAACAAGCAGTCTTACAAATAAATACCTCTAATAAACACTAATATAGAAGAGTTGCTTTCTTCTTCTAAAGTACTAGAAAAAACTCCAAAAAACTAAAAGTTATAGAAAGCTACCAAATGATAGAGAAGGTTTAGGCACTTTTCAATAGTTACTGCTTGAACAAAACAGTGTGAAAACTGTTGAAGATGGGAACTGTAATGTTGTATTTAGCAAGTAAGAACCATCTAAATGAAATATTCTTTGAATATCAAAAACTTCAGAGGATGGGGGGGTTCCCTGGTGGTGTAATGGCTAGACTTCTGCACCTCACGGCCACAGCCTGGGTTCGATCCCCACTCAGGGAGCCAACCAACCAACAACAACAACAAAAACAAACAAACAAGCAAACAAAAACTTCAAAGGATGGAAATCTCCAAAATTAAAAATATTTATGTACATCCTTAGAAATAATTTATTATACAACCCAATGTCTTAATTTCGTAAGGGTAGTTGGTAAAAATTTAACAAAAAATATGGAGAAAAGCTTACAAAATAATATATTAGGGCTGTCTGGAAAGTATCCAGCCTTGTAACCATTCTCATTATATTGACAATGGCTGGATTATTTTCCAGACAGCCCTCGTACTTTAAAATAAAAAATATGCTAAAATCGCTCAAAGATATGAGTTATTTTTTTCCCAAGTAATATATACCAATACAACACAGGCAACAAATATTTGACAAATGATAACGTGGGGTTTGGGGCAGGTGTGTACATTGTCTGTGTATCTCAGTAGAAATTGTATGCATAATATTTATATATATATATATATATATATATATATATATATATATAAACACTAGCTAGCTAGCTAGATATATTATCTCAGTAGAGACGATAACTTAAAGTAATTTAAATTATTCTGTTTCACAGTCTGTGACAAGAGGAAAGATTCTGCATTTTAAAGCTTTAAGAGACTATTGAGATTATAGTCAAAAGACATCATACTATAGAACAGGAAGACTAAGACATGACAAATCCCATGGATAGAATTTAGATGAAAGCAGAATATGGAGAAGCAGTACTTTTGGATCTGATAATGGGAAAAATATTCTCTAAGGTGTCTTTGATGAGAAAAGCAAAACAAAAACTTAAGACAAATTCTCCTGATTTCTTAGCTCCAATTGTATACATAAAATGTTCAAAAATTATATGAGGAAATGAATATGGACATGTAATGTCTTGCATGGGGTTTAACTTTTCACATTCCCTATTTTAGACTAGATTACAAGGTCAGATCCGTACAAAACTTACTGCGCAAACACATAATCCTATTCATAAACAGTAGCCAGTGTTAACAGTTGTTTCATTTTCTCCTTTTCTCTTTCTCTCCAAGACTAATTAGCATCACAAACAGTATGTTCCTTGTTACAAATGTCTTCTTTCAGCTTTGATTACCCAAAACTCTGATCTAGTTTTTTTCAGTTATGCAGAAACCAAACACTATTTGTACACTTGGACTACAGAAAAAAGTAATTTTGATAAAATAGAAACAATTATCACAAGTGGATACTACACGTATACTACCTTCCAATTGTCAATCATCATCACTTTAAAGATAAACTGTAAAAGAAAAGAATCTTTTTATATACTTACTGCTGAAAGGCTGCCATTGTATTCTCCAAATTTTCTCCAGCACCTATAAAACATTAAATTTAAACTTCATTTACTTAGCTACTTTGAACTGTTATTATTCCATAAATTCAATTTACTAAGATACATCTAGTGAATCTTGATGTTTAGATAATATGTTGATATTACAAGTATTTTAAAGAGTGTAATGTTATTTTGAATTGTTTTTTTAGCTATATCAAGAGGAATTAAAGATCAAAACAGCCAGAGCAGTGCAGGAGGGTTAGAACTTAAAGATGATTTTTAAATTATAATATCTGCTGGTCACAGTAAAGACAGAAGAGGATTTGGTGGATACACACCTCCTCAGAGTTAAATAATCTCTCCTCCGTATGCCCAGTCTCTTATGCATCTATTAAGGCATTTATCATATTATAGCATAAATTATTTACCTGTTTCTTTCCTTCCTTTCCCATGAAATACTTAAAATAAGTGACTGTTTTAATTACTTTAACTGAAGGCAATACAGTGTAGTACTTAAGAATGGGATTCCGGAGTTAGGATCTCTGCTCTATAATAAAATTTGTTTGATGTTTGTGTGATCTTGGGGAAGTTACCTGACCTCTCTATTAGGTGAGCTTCCTTATCTCTTAAGAATGAGGCTAATAATGGCACCTATCTCAGAGGGTAAAATTAAGTGAATTAACTTGTCAAGTGCCACATGCCATAATTTGAAAAATGATAGCTTTTTGTTTTTTAACATCTCTGAAGTTACAGTGCATTTTTACAATGGATGCTAACAGTTTATTGGCAAATTTTCTCTTAATACATAAAATTTATGCATCTTATAATTAATGAGATTAGAGTCAATGACATAGTGAATATTCAATAAAAGTAAAGAATGATTGTTATTATTATTACTATTGCCCTTATTATAGTACCTAGTGTTTGATGAATGTCTGACTAGAGTCATGACATGCCATATGCCTGAAACATTCCCTCTACCATAGCCTCCCAATTTTTCTTAACCTTAATTCCAGAACCAATTTACTTCTCATCTCCATGAAAGCACATTCTTGTAATTTCAGATTACAATGATTGCTTATCACACACAAGAGTTAATTAAACTGGCAGTTTCCAATGATTTGGTCTTAAGACTTATACCAAGTACCTCAATGAGCTTTTGATTATGTGGGTTGTATCCTTTAATAATTATATATTAGAAATAGACTTCTAAAATTTTTAAATTTGAAAATAACAATAAGCCCATTTCACGTTAATATAATATTTTATGAAAAAATAATTATCATCCCCCCCAAATTTTAATGAGAAGAGTAGCATTGTTTTATCCTTTTGCTAATCTTTTTAATGTCTGGTTTAATACAAGGCAGCTAGATTTTCATAACTGTTTCATACATATATCGACTTTGATACAGATACATAGTTGGGAAAGAAAGATTCTTCTTTAATAATGCACAAAAATTTCACAATAAGTAGTTTTTTAAAAGCAATGTGGAACCTGAACCATATCAATGGACTTTTCATACTCTATTAATGAAAATCCATTGGTCCATTGCAAACTTTGAATGGATCTTTCACCCATGCATGGTTTTATAATATTATGCACTGATCTTTTGGAAAATATTGATTCACTGAATTATGCTGATGTTCTAAATGTTGACACATTTCATTACACACTATTTTTAAAAATCACATTTGTTAATAACTGATCTCAACAGGAAAATAATTTTAAGAACTGGAAAGCTATCAAGCTCATAGTGGAGAATACAAGGATACAAGTTTTCTAAAATTCTAATTTTTGTTTAAAAGCTCACATTTAATCATTGTCAGTGCCTTCACAGAAGGCAGCTAGATTATTTTTCCTCTAATGACAGACTCACTTTATTAATTTTCAAGAATATATTTGCCAAATATTCAAGTTTGAATAACCAGTTTGTCAGTTTTTTAGAAGTAAAAATGATGAGTGGAGGAACTCAGGGTCAATAAAGGAAATACTCCCTACACTCAAAAAAAAAAAAAAAAAGAAGTAAAAATGGTGTTCTGTGGGGTAAAATAAAGGTTAATTCAGCTCACAAATCAAATAACCACACAAGGGCTTTCTCTCAAGACATACTTTGGTATTCAGTGCTTTGAGTGTGCTTCCAATTTTGTCACACAGAATATGGAAAATTATGTGTACTCAAAGGTAGAAATTTAATAAAATTAATAATTTTTATTGATACATCAAAGATATTCTGAAGTGAAACTGCCTTTTCTGATTGTGAGTGCATGATGGTGAAGAATGTAATGGCTACTAGTACACTTGGTACCACTGCTTTCATTCATGGTAAAGAGACAGTTTTACCCATTACAGCTTTTGCATCATCATTGCAAATGTCAACAAAGTGAAAAAAGGTAAATAATGTTTTATGAAAATAGTTTTGACCTTACAGACACCTGAGAGGGTCTCAGAAACTCCCAGGTGTCCACAGACCACACTTTGAAAACCACTATCTTAACCAAGGATCATAGAAGCCAGAGGAGTGGTTATGTCTGAGGATGGAGGAGGGAAATAAAGGAATCACGTATGATTCTGTTATCTTGACCTAAGTGGTGGCTACCTGGATGTGTACATGTATTTTTTAATTAAGTTGTACACTTAAGGTTAGTGCCACTACATGTAAGCTGTATCTAAGTTTTTTTAAATGACTTTAGTTCTAAGTCTTATTTTTGTATTCTGGTATATTCAACTAAACCCTAAGAAGGCTTTTTGAAGGCAACTCTTGAGGGGAACAGATATCTCCTACTATTTCCTGTTTCCACAGAGTGAAGGAAAATTCTACTCTAGTCCCCAAGACGGGAAAAAAATAAAAGGAACACTTTTTAAAAATTTCACTTGGCTTTATTGTGCTTCACAGATGTTGTAAGGAAGACTTTTCATCCTTCTTAACTCCCCATGGGAGCAGAAGTGACTTAGGAGAAAGAGCTGTCTGTCCACCTGTGAAGCAACCCTTCACGGTGCTCTTTATTTGCAGTGCACCACCCTCAGAAGGAACAAAATTTCTGCTCTTCTATACAGACCCTTTGCCAGAGCAGGCCCTACCACTGTAAGGGAAAGGTCTGCAGTTTTAGTGTTAAGTTCAAATTAGAGAGGGCATTATAGAGTCCCAGTTCAGCTCTATTAGTAATAAAGTTAATATTCCTTCTTCCATCTTTCTGATGTCAGAAGTTTTTTCTAAATTAGTTCCAAACTTGCAAAGGAAAAGTAAGCAGTGTTATTTATTAGCCTTCTCAAATTCCAATGGCAAGGGCTTTGTAATATACATCTTTTAGAATATTCCACAAAAAGTGTTCAATAAATATTTATTATATTTAAAAAGAGATATCTGAAATTGGTTTCAAAACCATCTAAGTTAGAAGAATTGGCAAGGGATGCAGATGAAACAAGACTGGGCATGAGCTGACAACTGTATCTGGGTGACAGGTTCTTAAGAGTTTCACAATTTTTGTATATGTTTAAAATGTGACCTCATAAAAAGTTCAAAAGATACTTATTGTTTGATTTTTTTGGTTTGAGAAAAAGGAGTTAGGAAAAAGACAGGGCAGAGATTTGGTATTCTAAAATATATTTCCCCACAGTTAATATAATTTTTACTACTAATATTTAAATTCAAAGTCTGCCTGTTCATCTTTTATGTCCGCTGTCCATATTAATTTCAATTTATTTAAACCTAACAGCTTAAGTACATAAACATTACTAAAGATCTTGAATCTATTTTATAACTTTATGAAATTACATAGCCAGAAGTAAATAAAATACTGAAAAGGTGGTCAAGATATTACTAATTACAGAAGCTAAATACTGGGCTTAGTACTTCATATATTTCATAAAAACCCACAACCAGGATAAGCATTACTATCTCCAGGAAAAAAAAATGGGGTAAAGTCACATAGCCAACAAGAGGAAACAGAATTTGAGCATAAGCAGCATGATTTCAGATGCCACACTTTTACCATTAACTGTGCTGCAGCTTCTATGCTGGCATCCATGTAACAACTTTGTTTCAGTTTTTATAGGTAAGTGATTTAATATTGGTCTTTATTCCTATATTGTTTTATTTATTTGTTAATTTCGAAGATAAATTTCACAATGATAATACTCGCAAATTTTCACATGGTGAAAGCCTAGAGCATAACTAAGGGACTAATTAAGAAGTACAGCACTCCTCTCCAAGGAATTATTTGGTTAGCTCTTCTCTCATGAAATGGTTTAAATTCCTTTTCTTTCCAAGTATCATCACATCATTCATAGAAGCACACTTGCCATTAACTTTTCTTTTCCCTCAATAAGCAGCTTAAACAATGCTTGGCTTTTCAAATAACCATTCTACAAATAAACAAAAGTTTAATTTTAATTAGTTATGAAGTTAATGATGAAATGTGGAAGAGAATGAATGGCACAGCTTTTGCATGCTGACCTAATACACTTTGTCCAGAATTCCTTTGTTTCCTGCTTCCCTCTTCACTAGTTCATATTTTTCACTTAAGAACACTTTCACTGAAAATTCCCAATTCACTTTATTTATAGTTTCACTATCTAAGAGCTATCTGGGAAGCATCCAGTCAGATAATTCTTCCTGTTATATTGATAATGGCTGGGATTTTTTTCCAGACAGACCTTGTATACTTCCCAACTTTTCATTCTATATTAACTTTACCTCTCATACAATGCTTCATAATTACTTTGTGATTGGTTAGTTTCTGATAGGATAGGAAAAGCAAAGGAAACATTCTCTTTTGTATTTTTAACTAGATTTAAATGCTGTGAAGGAAAGAAACATCTGTTCAGTTTTCTTTTTACCACCCAAATGTTTTATATATCCATAAACATTCAATAAACATTGCAAGCTTGTTTTACAGTTATACTCCAATCACCACTATCATTTACATCTTTGTATATACATGATATACATGTGTGTATATGTGTGTGATGTTTATAAACCAATGACAAATACAACAATGTGCATCAGCCACAAGAGAATACTGCTGAAATGGAAATATTTTCTGATATTGGAAGAGACAATTTAGTGCAAATAAAACCTATCCTAATGTTTAAAGATAAAATCCTACCTTAATTCAAAGTGGAGTTTTTCAGTAAATCAACAGCAAAGTTAAGTCACTTCTTTACTTCTAAATTAATTTGTTCATTCAACATTTATAGTGTGCCCTGGAAACAGTATAAATGATTTATATAACGGCATAAAGAGTTTGTAAGGATTACAGATAGTATATACAAAAGAGCGTTTCTCATTATGGGTTCCCTGGAATACTGCAGAATGGTTTCTATATTTAAGGGAAAAAAAACTTGTGAAATTTACGTTTGCATACATAAGAAAAAAAATTAAACACATCAATAGCTCAGAAGCACAGAAGGATATTCAAATTGTACTTTGATACACAGGCAACATTTACCAACTAACCACTACAGGTATGCTCTCTTCAATAATAAATGGTTCTTAGGGAGCTCCCTGGTGGTGTAGTGGCTAGGCTTCAGTGCTCTCAATGCTGTGGCCTAGGTTTGATTCCCAGCCAGGGAAATACCACCCCCCCGCCAAAAAAAAAGTAATAAATGGTTCTTGTTATGTATCTTGGCACAATTTTTCTACAATGGTATTTAATTTTTGTAGGCAGATTAAGATATATGTATGTGTGTGTATATGTATATGTGTGTACAGATAGATACACACATATGATAGTGCTTGATTTACTGAAAAACATACATGTATACAGATATATAGATGTATATCTATATATAATCTCCATTGTGGAAAATAAGTTACATGTGAGCTTGCTTTAAGTAGGAAAGTAGGGAGTTCCCTGATGGTGTAGTGGCTTAAGGCTTCAGCGCTGGTGTTGTCAGTGCTGCGGCCTGGGTTCGATTCCCAGTCAGGGAGTTACCCACATACCAAAAAAAAAAAAAAAAAAAAAAAAAAAAAAAAAAAAAAAAAAAAAAAAAAAAAAAAAAAAAAAAAGTAAGTAGGAAAGTACTATGAAATAAATGATAAATGACTACATTGTTAATAAGGTATCTTAGGAATGAGGAAAACAAGTGAAGGAGAGTTCCCTGAAAACAGGAATGAGTGAACAAGAAGGATACCCTGATGCAGAACATGTTTCACAGTGCAACTGCAGAATGCTACTTACTTTCTGTGACACTGTGAGACTCACAGTGATGCCTCAATTTTCTCCTTGAACAATCAATTAAGTTTAGGATCCAGAGGCAGTCAATATCAAAGAGCAATCTTTACCCTCAACCTTATCATCTGACAAATCAATCTATGGCAGAATGTCCAGACTATGACAATAGTCTGCCTTGATTCCAAGGGTGAAAGATTAGGAGGGAAGGTTCAGATTTGATCAGCTGGTGATTTTTTTCAATTCTTTGGCCACTAAACCCTAATAAATAGAACTCTTTTTTAAAAACCTGTGGCTTAATTCAATTGGCCCATAGAGACAGGTTAGAGAGTATTAAAGTTATTTCCCTGCTATCCTATCTCTAGCTAACTCAGTGAGCATCTGAAATAAATGTATATACAGTATAATTCCAAATGTAGGACAACATGTACTTAAAAGAATATATCAAAATATTAATGGAGATTATGTTCAGAGAGTAAAGTTTAGGAACTATTTTTTCATTTCTCAATTCCATACTTTTCAAGTTTTACACAATGAACATGAGTTACTTGAACATGCAACTGGAAAAATATTAATAAAATTCATAATTTTATAGAGAAATTAAGAAATGGCCTTTGCTAGGCTTCAGCACTCTCAAAGCTGCGGCCTGGGTTCAATTCCCAGCCAGGGAACCACCAAAAAAAAAAAGTGTTCTTGGTCAAATAAATTTGGGAAATACGTGAAAAGTATCTAACATATAGCAGAAAATTAGCAGACAATAAACTATTATTTTAATTATATATTAGTATCTGTATAAGAGGCTAGAGATGCAAGAATTAATACAATCTAAAACCTGGCCTTGAAGAACTCAGTCTAGTAATGAAAGCAGATGTATTATATATCCTATTACAATATTATGCACATAAATGTATGCTTTAAAGAGGTAAGAACAAAGCAAGCCCACAGCATTTAATTTTTGGAAGTGTATTTTCCACTTTCAACGGCAATCAATTCTAGGAAAGGTAAATGTGTTCACCACTAAAACTTTGAAAACGTAAGTATAGAGTGATCTCATCCTTCTCAATCAATTCAAAGTTCATTGCCAAACAAAAATGTGGATCCCCTGTATCCATGCTTATATTTCCAAACAATTTTACAACTTTCAAAGTGCTTTTGTGACACCTAATCCTCCTAATAACCCAAAGAGAAGATAAATGGTCTCCATGTATAGATAAGGAAACTCAGGCTTATTCCCAAGGATAACTAGTGGTAGGTCCAGAAACTGATTCAGGTGATAAAGCTTTTATGACATAATATAATACACATTAAGAGTTTCAAGTTATAGCAATTCAGGTGTATATTTTAAACCCATACAATGATCAATATTTCAATCTTGGAATGATCATACATCGGATTTACATGAAATATTGGATATTTGCAGTTAGTGATAATTAACCCAAATGTCAGTGATATGCACAGAGAAACTAGTGATTGTTATCAGTGACCAAGAATTAAAAGCAAGCAAGGAGGTGCCTCCTTCCTAGTCTATTATTTTCCAGAAATTTAGTACCTTGAGATACAAAGTGTTTTGTTTTGTTTTTTAACAAATATCTCCTTTATCACTCTGGATTCAATTGTATTATTTGATGCACACATTCAACAAAAGTGTATTAAGTCACTCTTTAGTATGCAGTACTATGTTTAACTGATAAAATTATACGGATTATGCAGAAGAATGCTAATGTAATTCTGTGATATTTAAAACCTTATTCCTGGCCAATTCTTGTTAGAAAAGGAGTTATGGTACTAAATCAAGTTTTAGACTTAATTTAGAAATTTATCATTTCAAGTATTAGACAATAATTTCAAGCAATTTTAACATACTTAAAGATTCGTCTCTAAAGAAGAGTTAAAATTGAAGTAATTCAATTTTATACATCATGGTTGAAATGAAATAGACACTTATTACTCAATAATGAAAAGGCAAAGATTTGGCCTGCTGTCTGGGAAATTAAGTGTGGACTATTTAGGCTCCTTTTAGAAGACATTTTTCCAAAAGAAACTTTTTTGTTTTCTTTAAGCAATACTATTCTGTCATAAACTAAATAATCTTTTTGTCTTTTGGAAATCCCTGTTTCATTGCTGGGGTGCAGGGTGGGGCTAAAAAAAGAAAAAGGTGAAAGGTTTGCAGTCTTAGGAAGCAGGACGCTCCAATTTCTGCCCCTGTCCAGCCAAGCTCTAATTGTGACCTTGGGAAGAGTGTATCCGGCTCAGGGACTCAGTTTCTCTCTCTTCTCAATTGTCAAGCTCAGATTGGGGGTGGGGGGTTGGGACTGGCCCTCAGGGATTGCACACAGCCGGGCTGCAGCACACTCCAGGTTCACGCAGTTCCTCAGCCCTAGAAGATCGTCGCCCAGAGTCCCCATAAGCACAACCACTGGCTCGCTGGGAGCAGCTGTTGCCGCTTACCCCAGTGAGGTACCCCCACTCAGGTCTGCGCGGAGCTCCCCTCCCCTTGTGCGTCGCCGCTAGGTAGGCACCTTGAGATCACCCCTCCGTTCACCGAGAAGCGCTTCATCTACCCTTCATTTTCACCCTGGTCCTTCGTCCACCTGAGAATCCCTGACACTAATACACTCAAGAGATCCTCACTTAAGCTGTCTCAAGACCCCTTCCCTTCCCGTAAAGAGACCGCCCCTTCACATCGCCTTCATCTCTAGGGGAGCTCCCTATTCCCACATCTCCATTCTTCCTCAAACTCTCACGTATTTCCACCTTCCAGCCTTTTGGGGACTTCCAAAGGATCAAGGGAAAAAGGAAAGGCCTCCCCATCTCCGCCATCAGGTTCTAGGGACCCCTCTCACCTCCGCGGTGAGAGATGTGTTTACTGAGGAATCGCTGCTTCTTTCTCTGGTGCAGCAAGGTCGGGTATTTGAGCAACAAGAATGAAGTCACCAAGTACCCTCCCAGGGTGGAGAGAAGGTAAAAAGCCGCAGTAGACGACATCTCAGCCACCGTGTGTGAAGTCTCCCACCTCCCGGCCCTCTGAACTCCGCGGCGGCGATCACAACGGCTGCGGCGGCGACGGCGGCTAGTCGAAGTCTGCTCGCCCCCAGCCGGTGCCAGCGGTGCAGTTCACTTGTCCGCGCCTGCCCACTACGCAGGCGCAGCCGGACCCTCGCGCCTCGGCAACAAAGGGGCCCACGCACGCAGGCGCGCTCCGGCTGCCGGTTAAGGAGCCTGCGGAGGATCTGTAATGAGCTTCTGTCACCTAGCTTTGTGGTCGGATGCGCAGCGGTTCGAAGAAGCTCCAAACTGAGGTGAAGGCTTGAAAGCCTGCCAGTGCCTTCATCGTCACTCCGGCTATTCAAGGACAGCCTTCAGGAAGCATAATTAGAAAATTCACATCAAAAAGGAAAGATTCCAATGGAGAGTTTTAGCTCCTACTCTAGGAAATGCAAATCTGTTACTGATAGAGGAGTTCGAGCTTGCTAAAACAAATAATAAAGCCATCTGTTTGTTTAGCCAAGAGACAGCTTTCCCCCTATTGTCTGTCACACAAAACCATAAAAGGTACTAGTCAAATATTTGAGGGACGGACTCCTCTCTCCTTTCATTATTAAAATGCAATCCCCAGGCCCTGTACTCGATAGCAGTCAAGAAATATTTGTTGACTTACAAGTCTATTTAAAATAAGGAAATGTTGAGAAGTCTATAGGTTATCAATGAAAGTCTTAGGAAGACCGGACACCAAATTCCAGAAGACCCAACTAGTTTGTCCCACACATTCCAAAGTACTAAAAGCCACATTGTAAATACAAAAGAACCCTGGACTGAGAAATTTTGGCAAGAGCTTATCTCCCATAGAAGAATGCGGAGTGCTTATTGAAAATCTTGTGGTTCTTGATCTGGCCTTAAGCAAAGTACTCCTTATTTCTTTATCTGTAAAATGAGGAATTTTTTACTAAATGATAACCTCCAACTCTCACATTCTATTCATGATCTTTGTTCCCCCAAATTCTAGCTTCCTTTAATAGTAGTAAATAAAATTTAGAAGATTCTTGAAAACAGGAGGCTTCATTAGACTTTAAAAAGTAGCTGAAAAAGATTTTTGCATCAGTTTACCATCAGTAGTAATCCATTTCTTGATCTAACACCAAAATACCCAAAGAAGTGGTAAAGCCTTTGTAGGAAAAAAAAATTTAAATATGAAAGTTTCTAAATACAACTGTCAGGGTTCTGACCAAGTCACCCCAAAATGTGCTACTCTGGCATGCAGATTATTTCCATCTGAAAACAAGGCCCAGAGGCTCAGGAAGCCGCTTTGGCCTTACTCCTTATGACCTAAAACAATTCAAGATGGAGGATCTGATCCAGGAAGGGAGCTATCATCTTTGACAACTATAGTTTAATCTGAAGTAGGTGTGGTAGAAGGGAATGTTAAGCAACAAACCCCACAAACCTAAAATGGCATCACTCATGCTAAAAACCCTTTATACCAAACCTAGATTTGATACCTGATCTAATTGCAGTTTCAATGTCTCCCAGAAATATCTTTTTTTTTTTTAATACAACCTTAATTAACCAGTATGGAATTTTCTGATCAAGCACCAGTAAAGGAATCTGTGACATGTGATGGATTCAGCACAAATGGCTCCCGATCGCCATCTTATTCAGTGGCCCTCTCCTTCTCTTCCTTTACCTTATGATGACTCAGCTTAGCTCGGGAAACTGAAACTCACCCTAGCCTGGGAAATTGAAACCTATTCCCAACTAATCAGAAGTAGCCACCTATACTTCCCTCTGTGTTTTGCCTGCCAAACCCCCCTACCTATATAACTACCCTCCAACGGTTGGAGCTGCTGCTCTCCCATTGTGAGGCAGTCCGGCAGCTCGCCTAATAAAGCTTGTCACTGTTACCTGGTGTTTTGGCTTGTTTCTATCAACATAGACCCCCATAGAAAGAAAAGGTAATCTGAATGATAAAAACACCTCCCTTTCACTCCCCCCAAAGAAAAGGTGTCACAGCCCCAAAATAATTCTTTGTTTACTTTCACTAATTAGTAGTTCCCTTGCCCCACTGTTTCCTATAAAAAACCTTCTATTTTGTACAACCCCTAGGAATGCTGCATAATTCATGAGTTGATTAATAAACTTATTAGATCTTCAAATTTACTTGGAATTTTTTTTTTTAACAACTGATATTCAATTTATTTAAAAGGTTGATTTAAGCATTTGCAATGGTGACTTCAACCTCAACTCCTGGCTCAATACTAATGGAAGTAATAATCTCTTTAACAATCTCGGAAGGACTAGACTATGCAAGTCATTCAGTTGCTTGTGGATCTTCTTATAAAACTGATCCCAAGTCTTAGAACCTTCCTCACAAGGGAGTTTTTCTTGTAGTGATTTTCAGAGTCTTAGTAGGCATCTAAATTGGTCCTTTCACTTTGAGATTCTTTTCCTTTGCACCTCTGATCAAGTCAGCGCACACCTTCGCTAAAGATTTTTCATGTTGCAGTTCATTAGAGTAATTCTACAAGGGTGGGCTGATAAATTTTGCCTCCAACGTAATATTTTTTTGTTACATTAGATATACTTGGATATAACTGGTTCTGTGTAGTCACATGGTAGCTCCCCTCCATTATTACTGACCTTACACACACAATGCTTACATTTTCACCCGGTACACATTGAAATAGAAGAGTATTCAGACCAAAAAGCAGTCCACATGACATTCCCAGCCAAGGTCTGAGTTCAGAATCTTTTCAGCTGAGGTGATCCTTTATGGCAGTATTCCATGAACTGCCTTTTGTTCTTGGGGGTTATCATGATGGACCTAAGTTTCATCACCTGTAATTATCTTCTTTAAGAAATCCTCACCTTTTTCAAAATGTTCCAGGAGCTCCCAAGAAATGCAAACTCTTTCAGCTTTTATTCTATCACACAGCATGCACAGTACCCACCTGGCACAAACTTTGTGGAATCCAAGAACACTAATAATGTATTCCACTCTCGTCTTAGAAATTTCTAATTTACTAGCAGTTTCTTTTTGTTTGATGCAACAATTTCTGTGGATCAGTTCTTCAACACAATCTTGATGAAGCTGATCACCTGTAATCATAGACCTTCCACTTTAGTGGTTTGTCATTCAATATGCTTGTCTCACTTCTCTGTCTTTGAACCACCTTACCCAGCATTTTACTGTCCTCACACCAACAGGCTGATCACCATAAATGGCTTGCATTCATCTGTGAATTTCAATTGGAGGAACTTTTTCCACTGTTAAGAATTCAGTAACAGTGAGATCCAAAGATGGCAGAGTAGGTAAACACTGTGCCTACTTTTGTTCCATAATCACATTAAAATTGCAACTAAATTATTGAACACCCACTATGGAGAACCATCTGAAGTCCAGATGAACAGAAGCTTTATAATTAAGGATACAAAAAAGAGGAGGCCATGGCGAAACTGATAGGAGGGATGCAGACATGAAAGGAGCCAAACCTCCAAGGACAGTAGAGAATCAGGAGGGATATCTCAGTCATGGAGGTTCCCCCCAGAGGAGTGAGGGACCCCAGCCCCATACTGGGCTCTCTAGGCAGAGCACTGGTATTGGGAAGAGGAGCCCCACAACATCTAACTGTGAATAACAGTGCGGCCTCTGACCATCCTGTTGGTATGAAAGGCTTCAGGAAACCCAGATATCCTCTTAAAGTGCCCGGGCAGACTCAGTCACTCGCAGGTACTCATCCTGGGCTCTGGCAGAGGGACAATGACTCAGGGGGTGTTGGAGGCATATGGGGGTTAGACTGAGGTGTGTGGCTTTGGAGCAAGGGCTGGAGGACAGTTGCCATTTTTCCTGGGTGCACCCTCCTCTCATGCAGCCTGGCTCCCTCTCATGTAGCTGGCTGGCGGGAGCCATCTTTTCTTTGTTGACCTGCCCCCACACAGCCAAATCTGAACTTGGTTGGTCTGCTGAGCTTTACTTGCTTACTCTGCTGACTCACTGGGACCCCACCTCACCCAACTCTGCCAATGCCAGAGGCACTTTCTCCACTGAGCAGCCAGCCTCGCCTACAGTGCAATCTTCTTTGGAAAACTGTTTTAAGTCCACAGGCCCCAGGCTGGCAGCCACCAGCATTGGTATGCTCTGAGACTTTAGCTGAGTAGCTCCAGGCACAGCACTGGCACCATACCAGAATCTACAGGAGCATCTAGTGCAGGTGACCAGGAAGATAGTGCCAGGGCCCTACAGGATACCTACTGCACAAGGCTATCCAGATTTAGTGGGAGATGTAGCAGATCTATCTAATACATAGAAATAAATCCAAAATGAGGAAACAAAAAATATGTCTCAAATAAAAAAACAGCAGAAAATTCCAGAAAAAGAACAAAACAAGATGGAACTTTCAGATATAAAGCTTAAAACAGTAATTTTAAGAAACTTAGTGAAAACTTCAACAGAGAGATAGCAAACATAAAGAGGACATAGAAACCATTAAAAAGGACCAGTCAGAAATGAAGAATACTGTAACTGAAATTCAGAATGCAATAGAAGAAATCACCAGCAGAGTAGATGAAGCAAATGATTGAGTCAGTGAATTGGAAGACAAGGTAGCTGAAAACATCCAGTCAGAACAGTAAAAAAAAAAAAAAAATCCAAAAAAAGAGGATAGTTTAAGGGGCCTCTGGGACAACATCAATCACAACAACATTCGCATCATAAGACTACCAGAAGGACAAGAGAGAAAGCAAGGGTTTGAGAATCTATTTGAAAAAATAATGACTGAAAACTTCCCAAATCAGGTGAGGGAAACAGACATACAAGCCCAGGAAGCACAGAGTCCCAAACAAGATAAACCCAAATAGGCCCACACCAAGACACAAAAACACATTATAATTAAAAGGGCAAAGGTTAAAGACAAAGAAAGAATACTAAAAGTATTCAAGAGAAAAGCAACCAGTTACTTATAAGAGAGCTCCCATAAGACTATCAGCTGATTTGTCAACAGAAACTTTGCTGGTCAGAAGGGAGTAGCAGAAAATATTCAATGTGATGAAAAGCAAGAACCTATAACCAAAAGTACTCTAACCAGCAAAGTTATCATTCAAAACTGGAGGACAAATAAAGAGCTTCTCAGACAAGAAAAAGCTAAAGGAGTTCATCACAAGGAATATTAGAGAAAGACTGCTTTAAGACAGGAAAATAAAAAAATGCAAAATTTTAAACAATAAAATGGCAATAGGTACACATCAACAATTACATTCAATTTAAATGGATTAAAATCTCCAATCAAAAGTCATGAAGCAGGGGGTGTTCCCTGGTGGTGTAGTAGCTAGGCTTTGGCGCTCTCACCACCGCAGCCTGGGCTCAATTACCGGCCAGGGAACCAAAAAAAAAAAAAAAAAAAAAAAAAAAAAAAAAAAAAAAAAAGTCATGAAGGGTATTGCACTCAGTGGAATGTCAAACAGGAAGACAGATGCAAGTTGACTTTGCTTATAGGTGAAATCCAAAGAAGAAAATAATCAAGTGGAACAGGAACAGATTCATAGATAATAGAAAACATTTGGTTTGTTGCCAGATGGGAGGAAGGTTGGGGGAGTGGGTAAAATAAGGGAAAGAGATTGGGAAGTTCAGTTTGGTGGTTACAAATAGTTATGGGGATATAGGGTGTAACATGGCAATATAGTCAATGATGTTGCAGTAACTAGAGGTGGCATCAGATGGGTACTAGATTTGTTGAGGAGATGAGAGGAGGGTGGGAGGAGTGGGTGAAAAAGGGAAAGAAATCAAGAAATACAAATTCATAGTCACAAAAGAGTCATAGAGATGTAAAGTGCAGTACAGGGCATATAGTCAATAATACTGTAATAACTATATATGGTGTCAGATAGGAATCACATGTATCAGAATAAGGATTTTGTAAGTTATATAAATGTCTCATCACTATGCCATACACCTGAAACCAATACAATATTGTATGTCAAATGTAATTGAAAAATAAAAATAAATGAGAAAAAAACAGAATTCAATAACAGTACGTTGTTTGAACGAACGTCTGAATATTCTTCCATTTCCAATGGGCACTGGTTGAAAAATGTAAGCATCTGTGTGTGCAAGGTCAAGAATGATAGAGGGAGTTCCCTGATGGTGTAGTGGCTTAAGGCTTCGGCTCTGGCGCTGTCAGTGCTGCGGCCTGGGTTCGATTCCCAGTCAGGGAGCTACCCACATAACCAAAAAGCAAAAAAAAAAAAAAAATTAAAAAAAAAAAAAAAAAGAATGATAGAGAGGAGATACCATGTGACTAAACAGAACTGGTTATATTCAGATATGTCTAAAGTAACAAAAAAATATTACAGTGGAGGCAAAATTTATCAGACTGCCCTCATAATTTGGTGAATCATCACCTCTGATTCCACCAGTATCTTTCCAGCATCTTTAAAAGCTATGGCTGGTGAATACATTTCTACATATGCATGAATGCATAGATGTCTAGAAGGATATTTACTAAAATGTCACAAGTGCTTAGCAAAGCACCAG
Organism: Lyroderma lyra; assembly: GCA_004026885.1. NCBI lineage: Eukaryota > Metazoa > Chordata > Mammalia > Chiroptera > Megadermatidae > Lyroderma > Lyroderma lyra. Next base: position 131,385 of record PVJL010004111.1, read on the forward strand.
CAGAGCAGTGGAATTTCAGATAACTTGCTCTTTCCTCTGTTTTAAAAAAATTCCTACACAATAACAAATACAACACATTAGTTTTACAAAAACAACAAAGGTATGTTCAAAAACAAAAACAGTGTTTTTAAATGGGGTTATAAACTAGGTAGTCTTACATTTATATTGAGAAAACATTTAAGATAAAATATAGACTAAAAATCACTCTATACTGAGGTACATATGAGGGCTGTCTGGAAAGTATTCAGTCATGTAGGAGAAAGGAAGTATAATCAACTGATGTAATATAATCCTTTCAGAGTTTTTGGAATAGTCATGGGAATGTAGGGTCTAGCATAAGGAATATAGTTAATAATATTGTAATAACTATGTTTGGTGTCAATGGGTACTAGATTCAGGGTGATGGGGGAGTTGGTGGACAGGGTGAAACAGATGATGGCATTAAGAAATACAAATTAAGGGAGTTCCCTGATGGTGTAGTGGCTTAAGGCTTTGGCGTTGGTGCTGTCAGCGCTGCGGCCTGGGTTCGCTTCCCAGCCAGGGAGCTACCCACATACCAAAAAGCAAAAAAAAAAAAAAAAAAAAAAAAAAAAAAAAAAAAAAAAAAAAAAAAAGAAGTACAAATTAGTATTATAAAGTAGTCATGGGGATGTAAAGATCTAAAATTAATATAAAATAATATTGTCAACTGTAATTGAAAATTTTTAGAAGAGGGCAAAAGGTAAAGAATGATAAGTGGTCCAAATTTCCAGATATAAAACAAATAAGTCATGGGGATATAATGTACAGCATAAGGAATATAGTCAAAATTATTGTGACAATATGCTAGGGTGTCAGGTGGCTGGACTTACCATGGTGATCACTTCTTTAGGTATATAAATGTTGAACACCAATGGTGTACACCTGAAAGTCATATAATGTATGTTAGCTATATATTTTTTGTTTGTTTGTTTGGGTGGTTCCCTGGCTGGGAATTGAACCCAGGGTGCAGCATTGAGAGCGCTGAAGCCTAACCACTACACCACCAGGGAACCCCTATATTTTTTAATAAAAATATTTTTTTGAAAGATTTTTGTTTGTTTAATACATCTGAAAAGAATGCATATACAAAGAATTGAGACATGAGAAAGCATTGGTTCAACACTAATGAATCTACAAGAATTAGGATCTAGGGAAGATGGAAAAGACTACCTAAACATTTTTAAAACCTAGACACTGCAACCAAAATAAACTGATAAAATCCACACTAACACTTATAAAGAGTCTTCTTAAGACTCTCTCCACGATTCTTATTAAACTAGAGAGCTCCAGTTGACTGCTCTAGGGTTCCTCATGCAAAACAGACATAAGGGGATTCCCCTGACTGGTCCCCATGTTGTTAAATGTTCTCCCTATCCCCACCCCACCCCTAGCTTCTTTTTTTTTATTTATTATTTATTTATTTATTTATTTTTTTGCTTTTTGGTATGTGGGTAGCTCCCTGACTGGGAATCGAACCCAGGCTGCAGCACTGACAGTGTCACCGCCGAAGCCTTAAGGCATTACACCATCAGGGAACTCCCCCTAGCTTCTTAATGAAGCAGGCCTCTATCCTTATAACTTGAAAGAGGATGTGAATCATTCCACAGACATCTGTCTTCTAGCACTACCCCTCATATATGCCAAGTCTTCAACTGTGTTCTGGGAACACCATACCATATACTATTAAACTCACATCTATGCTAAGCATTTAAGACAATGACTGACAGGGAAAAAAAGTGTTTTTAAAATTATGTACTCAATCCATTTAGTGTATTTCAAAAGGTGCAATACTTTTCTTCATGTATCAGTAAAAGAAGTTAGAAATTAACTTAAAAAAAATCAGCAAATGGCTAACAAATTTCCTTGGAAGTCACAGTCACATATATAGTGCATCCTAGAAAAGAGGAAGGGCAAGACAGGTTCAATCTACTTTCATCTAATACTGGACCTACTCAAGGGTGGAGAGAAAAGGCAACTTTCAAAAAGAAGTATATTATTAAATGAGGCATTTACTATACTCCTTCCTAAGAGCACCAGGGGGGGAATATGTTTTCTAAACTAGATCTAGGAAGTGGAATGTGGAATCACTCCATCCTCCTCCCCTTAAGGGCTGTCTAATGGCCAATGAATTTTTAAAAAAATGACTAAATTAAAACAAACCTCACACACACACTCCCCCCACACACAAAAAAAAAGGAAAAAAAAAAAAAGAAACTGGATGCTCCAGATTACTCTCCAGAGTAGAAACTGGGAGCAGCTTCAATAGCCCATATTAGTCTGTTACAGAGTCAACAAAAAAACAAAAACAAAAACAATTGAAATAACAAAACAAAAACTAGTACTGATCACTTTTCTGACAATACACAATTACTCAAAATTAACTAGTACTGAGAGCGGGAAAGGGGCCATACCTATGGGCCCTGTCTCACATGAGTGCAGGGCATTTGTCATTATTGCAAAAATAAATTTTAATTTTTAATCTTTAGCTTGATTTAAACATTGCTCTTTTTTTTTTTTTTTTTTTTTTTTTTTTTTAACACTGCTTTTAGTATGATGCCAACACCAGCTGTGCAGAAAGGACTCTGAGGAGATGTTCATAGCAGCACACCTGTGGCTCTTCTTCGGTTCTAGAGACTCCAGGGCAGCCAATATTGCTTCATCACATACATTCTTTAGGCCTTTCTGTGTGAGTGCAGAATACTCCACACTTGATGGCCTTCAGGTTATGAGCCAGCTTTTCAGCAGTCTCTGGAGTGATAGGCTTCTGTTTGTTCTTGGCAAGTTTCTCAATAGTCTAGGGGTCATCTCGTAGATCAATTTGGGTCCCAATGAGCAAGAAAGGAGTCTTTGGACAGTGGTAAGTTATCTCAGGCATCCACTTTTCTTTCACATTTTCAAATGAGGAAGGAGAGATCACTGAAAAACAGACTAGAAATACATCTGTGGGTAACTCAGTGGTCATAATCTGTCATAAACCTCTTGCCCTGCAGTATCAAAAAGTCCAAGAGTATATGGCTCTCCACCAATCATAACTGTGACTGCATAGTTGTCAAAAACAGTTGGTACATACTCAGATGAAGTTGTATAGGGTATCAGGAGACATGTTTTACCAATGGCACCATCACCCACAACAACGCATTTAATTGTCTGCATTGCTGAAATAGTTTTCTATCCACTTTAAATATTTCAAATCTGATGATGACCTCAGCTTCTTCTTCTTCTTCTTTTATTTTTGTATGTGGGTAGTTCCCCAGCTGGGAATCAAACCCAGGCCACAGCGTTGACAGAGCCAGCACTGAAACCTTAAGCCACTACACCACCAGGGAACTCCCTACCTCAGCTTCTTGCAGGGGCATTGGCAGCACTGCCTAATAAAAATCTTTTAAAAAAAGTTTTTGGAATAAAGAGGAAATAGAAAAATAATTTACCCTTGTAATTTTTCTTATACCTATTCAAATAGAAAATTATTTTTATTGCTTTACCTACGGGCGGGATTTTCAGTATGGAAGGTTTTGAGAAAATATTTAAATTGTATTTAGAAGATGATCAGATTAGAGCTATTAGTTACAAAGACATCATAATTATCTCTTATATTTATAAAACAATTTAGAGTTTGTAAAGGACTTCAAATAACACAATATTTATATGTTCGAACCAGTTATCCTTTGCCATGGTAGATGAGAGAGTTAATATCCCCATTTTACTAATCAAGAAACCAAAGTTTTAGATGAGATCCTGTTTTAGGAGTGCACTAAACTATTTCCTCAAAAATTAACACAATGAGCTGCTAGGCCAATAAACATTAACAGTACTAAAAATTAAACATAAACTATTAGCTGGCCTTTGTGAAAAATTATGCATTTCAAAAACTGAGTGCAGTTCTATATACATCTTAGAATACTCATAGGCACAAAGTTGTGGGAGACAGAACAGAGAAAGGGCAATAAATGGCCAAGGGATTTGAGAGGCTGCTTAACATGAAGTATAAACAAACTAACAAAAACTAGACTCAGTTTGAAAAGACCACAGGAAGATACAAGAGGAAAGGTACAAATCAAATCTATAAAACGATATCTCATGTTGCTTACCACAGTGTTTTATTTACCTAATTATAAAAAGTAAGACTAAAATAAACCAAGACTTATTCACCATCTTCCAAATTACTAGAATTACAGGACTCCTAAAGAAATAAATTTAAAATAAATAATTATTATAAAGAATGTATGTGTGTTAGGTCTGGGCCGAGAGGGAAGCACATGAGGCTAAAGTAAAGCAAAACAAAGCAAGTTTATTTGGGTGTTTGGGTGCAGACAGGCTGAGGCTGAGCAAGGCATCAGCCCAGAGGGGAGGGAGTGTGGATCATTTAAGGGTCAGGGCAGCCAAGGGGTAACAGCCAGGATGTCAGGCATTGGGTCCTAGTGGGGCATCATTCTTTGCTGCAAGTCTGCAGTTAGCCCATTCCTGGAACCTGGTGGTACTGTTTGCATCTTTTCACTTTCTCACCCATTGTGTCCATTGAACCATATCTGCAAAACAACTTAGCAGGAAGAGTTTTAGTAAAAGAAAAATGGAGTCCTCATTGTTTTACCTAACAATGTGCCCCTCTACTAGGAGTTTTATATATACTCCTTTAATCCACATAACCATCCCTGTGATAAATAGAAATTATCATTACTGTTTTAGAGAAAATAATATTAAGGATTCAGTAAATTGTCTAAATTTCTTGAGTGGTAGAGTCAATTTTTCTTTCTTTTTTACTTTTTCTTTTGCTTCAGAGTATAGTACTATTTTATATAGGAGAAATATAAAACAAAAGAGGTATAGGAATATAAAAATTCAATACAGTTTTAGAAAGAATCAAGATTCACAATCTTATAAGAAACTAAGATGTTTGGGGGGGATATACCTAATTTTTCTGACATTCAACACTCACCCAATCACATGTCTTAAGACCAGAGTCAAAATATTCAGTTGAAGAAATTAACAGTTTTCACTCTTACATTTTTTAAGATGGAGAACATACAAACAGTACAACTTTGAAATCAGAGTCCTTAATTTAAATTCTAACTTTCCTACTCCCTAGCTTTGTGACCTTAGACAAATTATTTAATCACTTGAAGCTTTAATTTCCTGATCTATAAATAGGGATGATATTTAATTTCAGTGTTTTAAGGGGTAGAAGCAATGCATGCAAAATGCTTAGTAAAGTATACCTAACAAGTGGATACACACGTAATAGCTATTATCATTATGTCATGCAATAAAGAGTAGCTATTGTTACCTTTAAGAATCAGGCTTCCCTATTACCATTTTCTACTTTTCTTTGTTTCTTGTTCCTTGGAAATCATTCTTTTTTTCACTAAGATACAGATTCGCTGTTTAAGTAATATAGGAGAAACTAACTTTAAATAAATCAACATGTGAAGCCATTTTTAAACACTAGAATAATGTAATTTGTTTACAAAAGATTTCCCATATTAATCCTTTAAATAGTAAGCACTCCTCAATTAAGATGATTTACTTCTGAAAAAATTTAATTCTATACTTTTCATAGACACAGCAAGACTTACACCAAAAGATGTTCTGTGAAGTCCCTTCTGACCTAGTGTGTCTTAAAAATCAATCTGAAACATGTGCTTATATCTCAATTTAAAAAAATTGCTAAAAAAAAATTGCTAAGCAAAGAACAATGCAAGTGCTGCTAAAAAAATCAATATAATTTCTTTAATAAAATCATTACTTTTGAAATTTGTTAAAATAAGGTTTATATGATTAAAGAGAAAGGCAGTAAGCAATACAAATTGCACAGTTCACATTTCTCTAATGCAGCACTGTAAACCTATTTATGGAGGAAAACAAATATGAAGTATTGCAAATGTCTTTCAACCAGGTTATAAATACAAATAGCATACAAATTTGTATTTAAAAACTCTACAGAAATTCAAATGAGGGTTGCTTCTGTACCAAAAACAATTAAGGAAAATGATTTACTAATTTAAGCAGGAATGTAAATTTCCACATAGAATGACATCAAAATGGAAACAAAGTTAAAAAGACACATTTGCTTTTCTCACATCTATTTGTTCAAGTCTTAGAGACTATTAAAAAACCTGAACACATGGATAGGAAGACTTACATTGTTAAAATGGCCATTCTGCCCAAAGCAATATACAGATTTAATGCAATATCCATTAAAATCCCACAATCATACTTTCATGAAATAGATAAAAGAATTACTAGATTTATATGGAACCATAAAAAACCTCGAATTGCCAAAGCAATACTACACAAAAAGAATAAGCCTGGTGGCATTACATTCCCTGACTTCAATTTATATTACAAAGCATCAATAGGAGTTCCCTGATGGTGTAGTGGCTTAAGGCTTTGGCTTTGGCACTGGCACTGTCAGTGCTGCGGCCTGGGTTTGATTCCCAGTCAGGGAGCTACCCACATACCAAAAAGCAAAACAAAAACAAAGCATCAATAGTCAAAACTGCTTGGTACTGGCAGAAAAACAGAAATATAGACCAATGGAACAGAACTGAAAACCCAGAAATAAACCCACAAATTTATGGACAAGTAATTTTTGATAAAGGAGCAAAAAACATACAAGGGGGAAAAGACAGCCCCTTTAGTAGGTGGGGCTGGGAAAACTGGAAAAACATATGCAAAAGAATGAACCTGAGCTGTGAACTCTCTCCATATATAAAAATTAACTCAAAATGGATTAAAGACCTTCATATAAGACCTACAACAATAAACCGTATAGAAGAAGACATTGGTACTAAACTTACAGACCTAGGGCTCAAGGAAGACTTCATGAACCTTACCTCAAAGGCAAGGGAAGTAAAAACGAAAATAAATGAATGGGACTATATCAAACTAAAAAGCTTCTGCACAGCAAAAGAAACCATCAACAAAGCAGAGACAGCCAACTGAATGGGAGAAAATATTTGCAAATAACGCATCAGATAAGTGTCTAATATCTAAAATATATAAAGAACTAATAAGACTTAACAACAAAAAAAACAAACAACCCAATTAAAAAGTGGGCAGAAGAACTAAACAGACACTTCTCCCACGAAGACATACAAATGGCCAGCAGACATATGAAAAAATGCTCATCCTCCTTAGCTATCAGGGAAATGCAAATCAAAACCACAATGAGATACCACCTCACACCTGTGAGAATGGCTGTTATCAACAGGACAAGGAATAACAAGTGCTGGAGAGGATGTGGAGAAAAAGGAACTCTGGTACACTGCTGGTGGGAGTGCAAACTGGTACAACCACTGTGGAAGGCAGTGTGGAGGTTCCTCAGAAAATTGGGAATGGAG
>PVJL010004112.1:0-55144 GCA_004026885.1 Lyroderma lyra
TTATTATACATCAAGTTGACAATGCACTGTAGAATTGTATGCCTGAAACCTATGTAATCCTTGCTAACAGATGTCACCCCAATAAGTCTAAAAATAAAAATGAATTAAAAAAAAAAAAAGTTTACTAACCTCTGGACTAGTGGGATATTAGGGAATCCCTAGACAGAGAAACCAGATTGTTTGACTAAGGGGTTCAACCATATTTATACTTTCTAAGTTTTTTAATGCAATTCTCCTTATCTGAAAAGCTCCTGTCACCATCACTCTGCTTTCTTCAAGTTTCAAGCCCCAGTGAAAGTTCACATTCTCTATGAGGCCTTGCCCGAACTGCTGTAGCCCAAAGTCATTATGCTAGCTCCTGAACCGCTGCAGCAAATGCACCTATTTTAAGTTTAATAAATCTGATACAATCTGCCATATCATTATCTTAAATGGTTCAAGTTTTTGTTGGTCTTAAACTCTGTGATGTTTACGTTACTGGCCCAGCTTGAGGGCAGACACTGGGCCTCCCTCACAGTTCTCTGAACCCCAGCAGGGAGAACAGAAATCACCAGCTCTGATTGTCTGACTGGCTCAGTGTTTCATATGCGGTCAATCCGGCAAAGCATGCACCACTACCCACTACTGTCTCACCCTCTGTGCTTTACCAGCCCCCCAGCCCCAGAACACACATGGTATCAGGATCTTTGTTGTTCAAACGAGGCTGCCTATATGGGCAGCTCCCTGCCAGGGACAGAAATGACTTTTCAGTCCCTGGTTCAATCAGGAAATGAATAGTGAAGCTACTTTCTGATAAATCCCAAGTGTCTGAGGAGAGCTGTGGGCAATGCACAGTGTAAGTGGGCAGAGAACTAGCAGATGACTAAGGATAACCACTAGATTCCCTGAGCACTCCCAACAGCAGGGAATGTGGTCGATCTCCTGGGAGAGATTGGGAACCAGTAAGCACTGACACAGCAGGCAGCATATTCCAACCTGAAAAATGCCCTGAATCTAAACTCGTAAGTGGCACTGGGTAATATTCACTGTGGCAACCTGGGCCACTGAAATAAATGTTCATTTTCTTTTCACTGCAAACAAAACAAAAATCTATCATACCTCAGTGACAGTACATGAATAGTATTGCTTACCAAGTGTTAGGATGTTTCAGGTGACAAAGAAGGGAAAAAAATGAATCAATCTATGAGTGACATTCCCCACCACTAAACACTCCAGATAGAGAGGGGGTTGAACTAAAAGAAGTGATCACTCCCCAAAAGTTACAAGAAACCAAAGCTCCCAGAAATTTGAGGAGTTTGGCCAAGATTACAGTTAGTTAAAGGGCATTAGCTCTAATCTAAAGGTGCTGGGGTCATGAGGGCACAATATAAAGGTATTATAAAAGGATAAAATTTACTCATGAGCAGGACATTTTGAAACGGATCCAGTATTTAATGACTTACGGTACAATGAAAAAGAAACTGTGCCAGGAATCTGATATGAATTAAGAAACCAGTAATAAATATCATGGAAAATTCTATTTCCACCAGTAACAATAAAGATAAAATACCTAAAAATAAACTTGCCAAGAAACATAGAGAACCATATGAAGAAAATGTTAAAAATCTACTGAAGGACATAAAAGAAGATAAGAATACTAGCACTACTCCTATAACTAGGCCCATCATGTATTAAAAACATATTATAAAATTCAGGAATTAAAACTGTTCTGTTCTGACACATGAGGCAAGACAAATGAGTGGAACAGAGCAGAAAATTTAGAATAAAACCAAGTAAATATAGAAATTTAGTATATGATAATAGCAGCATTTCAAATGAGTGAAGGTAGGTAGATTAGTCAATGAAAGGTGTTGGGACAACTGGCTATTGATTTTGAAAAATCCGTATCTTACTTCTTATAGCAAAATAAGGTCCAGGTGTTTTGATATGAATATAAAAAATAAAATTGTAAAGGTACTAGAAAAATACATATTTTTATAGTACAATTTTATTATAAGGGAGAAACCTGGCAGATACCACTTAACCAAGGGATCAAAGTTAACATCACCAGAAATAATCATAATCACCACAATCTAATCATAAGAAAACATCAAACCCCAAATTGAGAGACAAGTGACCAAGTACTCTCCAAAAGAATCAAGGGTAAGAGAGACAGGGAAAGACTAAGGAACTGTCACAGATCAGAAGAGACTTAGAAAATACAATGTGGGATCCTGAAACAATATGAACATTAAAGGAAAAACTGGTACAATATGAATAAAGTCTGTAGTTCAGTTAATAGTAATTTACCAAACTAATTTCTTAGTTTTGATAATTGTTTAGTATGCAGTTATGTAAGTTTCTAATATTAGGGAAACAGTATACCAGAACTCACTGTACTATCTTTGCAATTCTTGTAAGTGTAAAATTATTTCAACACAAAAAATTTTTTAGGAGTTCCCTGGTGGTGTAGCGGCTTTAAGGCTTCAGCAGTGGTGCTGTCAGCACTGCGGTCTGGGTTCGTTTCCCAGCCAGGGAGCTACCCACATACCAAAAAGCAAAAAAAAAAATTTTAAATATATGTGCCTGCACGCATGCACATGCGCGCGCGCACACACACACACACACACACACACACACACACACACAATTTTGGAATAGCTTTTCTATACAAGAAACAAATCCTTACATTCAAAGACAAAACTCTGACATAGAGGACTTCATAAAATGGTAAAAAATTTTACATGGCAAAAATAACTCAATAAAAAGCAAAAGCAAAAAGATTAATACAAATACATATTCACACCACATATGACAGACCAAAGCCTACTTTACCAAACATATATCTGTTAAATACAACAATAATGTCAAAAATCATGAGCTGACAATTCAAACACATGTTTAAAGTGTCTCATAAAAAAAAAATAAAAAGTACCAAATGAGATGAAACAGCATTTTTCACCTTACCAGACTGGCAAAATTCACAACATTTAATTACAAGGTGTTGGGAATGTAGCAGAACTGGCAGCTTTATATTTTATTGTCAGTGGAAGTAACAATTGGTGTGTCCTCTTAGGATGCCCTTTGAGTCAGTAATTCCAGTTCTAGAGTTTTCTCCCACTATATTATAGCTTATGTACACAATGATGTATGTATAAGGAATTCATGATAGCTTTGCTTACAACATAACAGTAAAAACAATTTTAATGTTCAATTAAAAACTAAAAAAATTATAGTACATTCAGCCTGCCCCCTCCACAAAAATATCAGACAGCTCCATGCTGATATGGAACAATCTCCATCATGTACTGTTAAAGTACTACCATGATAGAAATGTTCCATTACACTTAGAACTCATTTTGCTATGGGGGCTATGAATAATGGATCAAAGACTGAGCTCCAGGAAGAATCCTTAGTTTGCAACTACCTTTTCTGACTGCAATTTGGGCTAAATAAGGTCTATTTTAACAAATGTTTATAACATGGATGCCTGGAAGAAGGAAAGTGTGGCTTTTAGGTAAGTCAGGAATCTTCTATAACTAAAGGTCCCAACCTAAAGAATTCTTTCTCAACACTTCAGCAAAGGTTACTGCAAATCGCAAGCTACTCCGCCATATACTAGAGATTCAGAAAGATACGTAAAGATGAAGACCGAGGCCCACCCCATCAATGTCTTGTGAGTTGCACGAGGCTCCTGAATCACTGTTTAACTACATGGCTATTTTAATCAAAGCTTTTCTAATAAATATTCTAATTAGTAAAATAAGACCTGAGAGAGAAGTTCCCAAAGACCCAGCAGCAGGGACTGCTTACCTGCCCTGCATCTCCTGGAAGGCAGTTCTGCTACTTGGTGCCACCGTTCTTCTTTAAAGTCATAGCATTCCACACTTCGGATAGCCTTTGGTGCCTGGCCCCCAACCACCACCATCAACTGGAAAAGCAGAAACGTGAGCACTTGAACAAACAACCATTGCACATTCAGGGATTTAAAATGTCTTACAAATACACTGATGTGGAGAGTGTTAGGATGAAGATGGCAGGGTGAGCTGGGGGGAAACAACCACCTAATCAACATTTAATAAACATCCACAGAGGGGGCACAGGTTAGAACTACAATTCTATTCTGTAGCACATTTAGTCAAAAATAAGGATTTCAGAAACTGAAGTAAGTTTCTGATCCTTCAAGCAAAAGCAGTATTTAAGCCAAAAAACAGCAGGCAGTCAGCACTGGCGAGGCTGCAGGATGTCACAGGGCTTGCTAGAAGCCAGATCCTGGCTTTGGAATGACCAGAGATTAGATCTCCACAACCTAGGAGAGCAGACAGAAGTGAAACTTATGTTAGCGGGGTGAGGCGAAAAGAACAGTACGATATTAAAAGAAAGATGGAGGAATGGGGGTGGGGGGAAATAACTACTGAAAAAGGAAGAATAATGGAACTGGAGTTCACAGGAGAGCACAGATTCCTGGATTTCAAGTAAAGAGACCTCCCTTGATGCCCCACAGATAAGCCAACCTAATGGGACAGATAATGGAGATACTAGAAATCATAATGAATGAATGCACAATAGTCTAGTGCTGAGAATAAATGAGGTCTATAAATTTCTTCAATTCAACTCAGTCCAACAACTGTTTTATAGAGTGCCTATTATCTGTATTTGTCCAAAATTGTGCTAGGTGTTATACACAAGAAATATAAGACATGGTCTCTATACCCCAAGAGCTTATAGATACCACTAAGGAGATAAGAACTATGAAATAATTCAAGAACAATATATAATTATATATGACCAAAAGCTGTATGATTACTATAGACATTAATTGCTACTGCTGATCAGAATATGGAACGTTGCCATAATTCAGTGAGAGCTTCCTGGAAGGAGTAGAACCTGGAGAGATGGATGGAATTTAGCAGTCCAATATGTTTGTCCTTTACTGAGTACAAATGGACACTTTTTGGCAACAGTGAAGACACAGCCTTCAAATCAGAAGAACATAAAAGTTAATGTCATGTATGGAAAACTATAAAGAATGGCTAAGGACCTTGGGGGAAAGGCGAGGTGAGGACAGAAAAAACAGATGTACAAAAGAAAAAAACATCAAAACAAACGGAAGATGAAATGACTCATACATACAAAAAAGGAAGTTCACAACCTTGACTGAGCAATGTCCTACCCATACTTGGAACTACAGAAAGATGGGTACATAGAAAACATTTTTCCTGAATCAGAGTATATCCCAAGTTTCCAAAAAGCAGCCTATTTTAGTAATTTATTAACTGAAGAGTAAAAGGAATTTAAAGGTCTTAAAAAGAAGATTCAACACGGGCCAATTACAGGATTTTTTTTCAGATCTGCTACTTTCCGAGATTTGAATAAAAAAATAAAAGAATTCACAAAGAAAATCTGCAATGTCCTCCCCTCCTATCACCGAAGGGGAAATCGCAGAGTGTAAAACACAGTAAAATGACCCCTATGTGTAGGGATTTATATAAGATCTATCTGGATTTAAACATCTAAATTCTGTGTGGCAGTTAGACAATAGTTGACAGAGGAGTCTTGGTTAACATCTCTAATGAAGATCAATTTAAAAAACATCTCTGAAGGGAATACTTTTCAAAATAATCCTTGAGGAACAATACTGGCTGATTAGATTTCATGATTCTCAAAATTTGAGTATCATGATTTCCATGTAACAGAGTTCACTTTTGCAACATCAAAATGAGGATGGAAGGGAAAATGTGCTACCAACTACAGAGAACAGCAGTCTTATCTATCCTGTACGCCCCCCCCCCAAAAAAAAAGTAAAATGGGGTAAGGATTTGAGACTCCATGAATCAGAAATCACAGGAACAAGAAAGAACGTATAAAGACAAGAGAGTGGGGATATTTGCATGAGATAAAAAAACAATGCTGGAAAACACTGTGCTACTACCATCAAAAAAGGTGCTCAGGACTCTGACACCCCAGTTATCTGTAAGACACCCAATCTCATTTGAGAAACATCAAACTAATTATGCTAATGTAAAGGAATAGAAGACTGGGAAGACATTTTGTATGGAAAAGTTAAATGTGACATATTTAAAGAAAGCAAGGGGTTGGTTGGGAGTCAAACAAATTCAAGTGACCACACCCTGAAGGCAGGTCAATTCAACTTTGTTCTTTTGTTTTTTTCACCTATTAAATATTACTCCAAAATCTACCCCCTGAAAAATCAAGTTTTCTAATTTTCCAGTTGCAAATCTCAACAGATATCCAGGGTAAAATATAGAGAATATATACACAGAAATAATATGACAGCATTTATAAAAATACAGATTCCAAAGGAAAAAAGAAACTAACAGTAGAGTACAGGAGCAAAATAATACAGTTTTTCATTATGATGTCCAACTACAAGTGTCTTTTTTTAATTATTATTATTAAATTTATTGGGGTGACATTGGTTAGCAAAAATTACATAGGTTCCGGGTGTACAATTTTATAGTGCATCACCTATGTGTGGCATTAAGAGTGTCTTATATGATGCCAATATTATTTATTGAAGATACAAAAGTGTTTGAGATATAAAAAGAATCATTCATGCAATTTAATATGAGTCCACAGAATTAGACCCTAATATAAAAAGTATTCAGTTATTGTTGTGGTGGAAATATCTTCAAAACGTTACAATACTTTCCTCAGCACTACTACACATTCTGTCCGATATGACTTTTCATTACCATGAAAACTGCATCATTACTATGAAATACACAACCATGAAAAATATTTTTTCCGTGATCTTTGCTTCATTCTTACCTATGTACTCAGAATTAATCTTGAGTATAATCAGTCTAAAATGACATGTAGTGCTGTCATTTCAAGAGAGCATCTAACACAAGCATCTTTTCAAAAATATGTATAGATAAATAAATTTTAAAAAGGGAATCATACAAATGCAAAGTTGAAGCCACAGTGTAGCTCATGTTCACTGCTCTCGGCCACATCTGCTGCCCCTTCTTCCCTAGCCACCCTGATAAAGCAGAATGAAAGAGAACATTTCTGGATTGGCTTACGCACCACAAAATAAAAGCTAAAGAACTGAGAAATCCAAAAGTAGAATACAGGCAACTCCAAAGTTACAACCAGAGAAGCCCAGAAACAATGTCAACTTAACAAATGATCACAACTCTAGAAAACAGAAAACAAAATACTTGACAGGATTTTACCAAGAACTTTTAAAAGGGTTTCAAAAGTGACATGTTTATTCCAGAAGTTAAAAGAGAAATAGTTTTCACCCTACAAGTCTCTGCAGCATAGCTAAAGATAGCAAAGCTAAAGATGTCAGAAGAGAGAATATACAAGAAGAGATCTATTACAAAGATGAACTGCTTAAAAGGTATTAAAAGATAAAACAAACCAGAAGGAAGCCGAAAAGACTAGAATAAAAGAAATGGTCATATAAATGAGCTAAGACTATGAACACTTTTTTATAAATCTATGTTTTAAAGCAAAAACTGACACCAAATAATATGGACAAATATGAAGTAATGAAGACTTATAAAGATGGCTATTTATAAAAGCAGGTAAGAGGGTATTTGGAAAATGTAAACATTTATAAAATCAGCAGACCCAGATGGCATGCATACTAAGGTGTTAAGGGAACTAGCTAATGTACTTACTGAGCCACTTACAATTATTTTTGAAAAATCTTGGAGAACTGAGGAGAGATCAGAAAATTTAAAAAAGGCAAATACCAATTTTCAAAACAGAGGAGGAAGTGAATGCCTTGTAAATACCTTTTAAGTGATAATAACTGTCATTAAAAATTTAGAATATTTTGAGAAAAGCATTCAAACTTCTAGGATCGACAAAATGATGAGTAACACACAGAAGGAGGTTAAAAAACAAAATCATGCCAAATTAGAATCTACTTCATCCTGAATCTCATCCGACGCTATATGCCAAATTACTTATTTTTGGCTTAGATAATAAACACAATCATATGGACTGAAATTTTCTATGAATGGACTATGTCAGTGAATGGATATTTCTAATGAGGTGTCACCAAGGAGAGTGCTGAGGTCCATTCTAAATTAAAACATTTCATTTAATGATCTAGAAAATGATCTAATAATGATCTAGAAAAATGAATAAATAGCATACTGGAAAAATATTCAGCTGGTTCTAAATCGAGAACTGTCGTTAACACTGGGCAACACAGAGAAAAACAATACCGTACCAATATAGATTTGAAGCAATAAAAAAAAAAAAAAACAACGTAGATTCCAAAAATAAAATTTGAAAAACCATTAAACAAAAACATTAAAGTAAAAGAATTTAAAAGACATAATTTAATGGAAAGAATAGATTAATAACCAAAGATGATGTAAGAAAACAATGGATAACAGATTCTTATTTCTTAATCCATCATTGCCCCAAACACACACAAGAGCTAAAACCAAATACATAAATAAAAACATTGTATTATGGATCATCCTGATTAGACCACACACAAAACGGTACTTAGCATGTTGGTCTTAGAGGACTGTAAAGATGCAAAGAGAGCAGAAGGAATTGCAAACAGACAGAAATGAGGGGTTATTCCATAAGGAAAATTAAACCAGTAAAACATGAACACCTTCAACTAAAAATATAAAACTAGAACAGGAACTTTCACAAAGGAAAATACGAACACTGGAGATGTGGAAAGACATATGGGAAGTCTACACTGAAACATATGATGTGTGGATGAACCATCAAATAGTACACTACAGGGAATAGGATGGAAATGAGCTGAACAAGTTATTTTATCATCCTTAGTTCTCACGTGTAATTCTATGAAACTACTACTCTTTTATTATCTAACCCATGCAGCTTACAGAGATCTCTTTCTAGCTAGTCCAGTTTTCCTTTCTCCTATAACTACAGCTAATAAAACTCAAAAGGGACAAAAAACAGTTGCCTTGTGTTGCAGAAGAGTGACATCATGGAGTTATACAGATTAAATTAACCAAACAATTCCCACCCTCCAGAGACAAATTAATAGACAAGTTGAATTATATACACAACAATGAATTCCTAGGCATACTGTCTGTTGCAGGGAACTAAAACAATAAAGCATGGAAATTCAGATGAGTAAATTAAGACCTTTCAGATGAGGTAATAACAAGTATGAACAATAGGTCCTACTTTGGGAAGGTTCATTGGTGTCCTCAGTCGGGTCCGGACACTCTTCATTAATATACGCTGCTCTGTCGGCAGCAAATGATACTTCATAGCTTCAATGAGGTAATCTTTGCAAGCACTGCTATTCTTGACCAATGCTTCCTCTTCAACCCTCTGTGAGAAAAAATCAGATACACCCCATGAGGGGACAGTTTTTTTGTGATAAAACTGACAAAGAAACAATAGTAAAGAGGAGAAAACAAGCAATAACTACCCTCTTTAGTTCAGTGTAAAAGTTACAAAGAAAAGGTTATAAATATCACTAAGAAAAAAGTAAGTAAATGAAGCCACAAAATGCTCAAGTATCTGGTTCAAGGAGAAAAATATATATAAGAAATTAAGAAAAGAACTGTGATGAATATTATATACTTCAGTATCAGCTATAGAATAATCTTTAGATATTATAGCCACCTATTTCTTACCTTTAAAAAATCAAGCCAAACAGTAAGAAAAACAAGAAAAAAATTTAGATATGAGTCCTTTAGGTGGGGTAGGATATACTAATAAACTACAGATAACCTTTTTTGAACTCAAGACAGCCAATAGAACATCCAGAAAAGGGATTCAAAATACTTTATAACAAAGGGCCTAAACCACAAATAAGTCCTGTCCTTGGTATCTCTGACTTCAAATGCAGGAAAGGTTTTTTTTGGTTCATTTCCTTAACAGCAGAGTACCCATTATTACACAGATCACAACAAATAATGAGGCTTCGAGAAATCCTAAAATGGTCAAATCTAAAGAAACGTTTCCTTAAATGGTTTCAATTTTTAAAATGTAGAAATTGTCCCCACTAGGATGCTTATAATAAAAAAGTAAATTTAAAATCTGTTCAAACTACCAAAGATCCATTTATTCTTGTTCATTTCAAATAACCTGGTTTTTCCCAGCTTCCAAATGAAGGTAGAAACCAAATGCATGTCATTGTGAGACTATAAGGTAGAATTAAACAGTATTTGGAGAGAATGCTGAAATTCCATTTCTGCAAGGCAATCAGAAGAGGCTATCAGAGCAGCAAGGCAGAGCCAAGGGTGCATCTCTTCACACACACACTGGAAGGAGCCGCCTCGATAAGCTCTAGTACCTGCTTACCCAGATCAGAAATAGGGAAATAGGCACCTTTGCTGTGCTCTGTCCTGCGCCCCATGGGTCCGTATTTTGTAACTTGTATCACTTTGTAACGGGGATGTACATGGGGTCAGGCCAGTGACACGGGGCTACAGGTACTCATGTGTTTTGCACACGCTTTTACCTGAACTAAATATTCCCGAGGGAGCAAAGGTAACCGTACATGTTCCATCAGCCGAGCCATAAATTCTTGCCTTACGTCCTTGTCATGGTTCACCCACGCTATTACTGCTTCAAACACCTTGTGGGAAACATGGGAAAAGATAAGTAAGTAATGAGTTTTGTACCAAAGCATCTCAGTAAAACATGATATTACATTTCATACCACAATCCATGGCTCAAATTTGTTCAAAATCCTGACTTGTATGTTACCTAAAAAGCCATTTACTAAATTTTTTCTTTTTCTTCATTTGTTATTTAGTAAGTACTTCATTTCCTTCCAGTTTTATTGAGATATAATTGACAGATAACACCATGTGAGTTTAAAGTGTAGGACCTTACGGCATTGATTTGATACATTTATATACTGCAAAATGATTACCACCATAGCGTTAGCTAACATTTCCAGTATGTCACATAATTATCATTTTTTTGAGACTAGAACATTTAAGATCTATTCACTTAACCAACTTCCAAGTATTTAATATGATAACTACAATCACAATGCTGTACATCAGACCCCCAGAATTTAGTCATCTTATAACTGGAAGTTTGTATACTTTGACCAACATCTCTTCATTTCCCTCACCACTTAATCCCTTGTAATCTTTATTCTGTTTCTATGAGTACAATTTATTTAGATTCCATACACAAGTGATATCATGCAGTATTTGTCTTCCTTTCTTTGACTTATTTCACTTAGCTAATGCCAATCCATGTTATCACAAGAGGCAGTATTTCCTTCTTTCTCGTGGATAAATAATATTCCACCGTATATACACACCACACGTTCTTTATCCATTCATCTACTCACAGACACTGTTGTTTCCTTATCTTGGCTAGTGTGAATAATGCTGCAAAGAACATGGGAGTGCAAACACCTCTCTGAGATCCTGTTTTCATTTTTCTTGGATATATAACTAGAAATGGGATTGCTGGTTCATCCAGTAGTTCTATTTTTAATTTAGTAGCTACTTTAATAGTATTTTTAGTACTTTTTTGTATTTAGTACTTCTCATTTGGTATTTACTAAGCATCTCATCAAGTACATTATCTAATCTTGAACTTGAATGGTATCTGAAAATTTCATGATATATGATCTAATTCAATATTGATAATCTTTCCAAATTAAACTTGATACTATTTATCTAAATTTAAATCTCAAGTCCCTTTGGAATAAAGCACCCAAAATAATAAATCAAAGTTATATTCTGGAATAAAAATCACGTATCCTTATAAACAACCTAATTTGGCTTTTTCTCTAGGTTCACACACAAATATTGGACCATATACTTCTAAATGGAGGGTCTGGAGAATAAATTACAACTCTCTTTTGTCACAATCAAATGTACTAAAAATACTTTAAATAAAAACAACTAAATGAGGGCATTACAACATTACAACATATAACTATGTAAAAGCTAATAATATGAAGACATTATTTGACTACATAATTTCCTTCCAGACACATAAATATATAACCCAGTAATTTTACAGAGTTGTAGAAAATGCTTGATGATAAATAAATAGATAATGGGAAGCAAATATAGGTTGTTTTGATGTACAAATGGAGCAGGAAACTAAAAATAATCTGCATAATTAACATGCCTCTATAATTCATTCAATCAACAAATATTTACAAGTGTCTCTCCGTGCCAGGTGCTAGCGATGAAGAGTATCCTATCCACTCTATTTCTCAGCTGTCTTCTTTTCTCCACCTGTTTCCACCATTCTCCATCAGATCCTAGTGCTCATGGGTATGACTTGGCCATCCTACGACCTTATTCCACCCCACCTCTGGTCCATTCTGCACACCACCCCTAGGAGAGTTAGTCTCCAAAGATGGTCCCCTAATGAACCACATCTCCCGGTATCCACACCTTATGAGGTAACCTCCCACAGGGAATCTAAGCAGGCTTAGTGTAATACCAATAGACATGTGGCAGAAGAGGACTTCTGATGCTGAGTCATAAGAAGCCTTTTGGCTTTCACTCTGGTCTCCTGAAATACTCATTTGAGGGAAGCTAGGTGTCATGTAAGAAGTCTACTTGAGGTCACCATGCTATGAGAAACCCAAGTTAACCACAAAGAGGAAGAAGACAAAAGAGAAGGGAGGAAAAGAAGAGAGGGAGAGAGAGAGAGAGGGATACCAACCAACCCTGAGCCTAGGAGCCAGACAAGTGAGTGAAGGAGTCATCTGGATAGCCCAGACACACAAGATGGCATGTGCAGGACTGAAGCCCCAGATACATGGCTCCAACAAAACCATGCCAGCTATCTCCAGCAACTCAAGCTACCCTAGCTGAAGCCTCAGACACTGTAGAGCAGACACAAGCTGTCTCTATATGTCCTACATGAATTCTGCCCACTGAACTATGAGTATAATAAAATGGTTATTGTTTTCTGTCACTACATTTTGGAGTGGTTTCTTACACAGCAACAGAAAAGCCTTCATGACATTTCTATAACACTGGTATTATAATGGTATTCTCCTATCGTTTAAAACCCTTTAGAGGTTCTTCAGCACTAGGATAAAGTCAATCTTCCTTAACATGGCTGAGAAGATATTTTATTATGTCATCTTCCCATCTTATCTCCAAACATATTCTAAATTCTAATCATTCTGAACCGACTAAATGCAATTACTCTTTCACACCTCTTTACATCTTCATATTCTGTTCCCTCCACCTGGAATACCCTTCCCATCCCTATTTCCCTGAATCATATCTGAGCCAAGCTTAAATCCCATCGTCATCCCAGGAATGACTAAACGCTCCTGCAGTATCCTCTGCAGCATTCTGTAATCAGTTATCCAACTGGCTCTCCCTCTATTCTACAAACAATGAATTCTACTTTGGTAATCCTCTCATATCTAGGACTTCACAACAGTGTCTGGTTATGTGGTAGTCACTCAATAAATACCTATTAATATTAAATGTAAACAGTAATGCCTTTCTCTCCTCTGTATTTTTAGAGTGCTAAGGCTATATATCTCACAACCAATTTTTAGATACTTTTTATATAATATTAGAGTGTATGTGCCTTTTTACCCTCAGATGGAATGCATATCCCTGAGAAACAGAACTAAAGCTTACACAACTTTACATGCAAAGTACACAAAGAAAGAGCTCCAGTTTCACTTCCTCTAAATGCAGTGTGATCACAAACTTTTGTGCCCCGATTCCCATGGGCTACAAAACCTACCCCAAGGAAAAGACTTAGAGAAGCTTCTCCCTCCACCTCTGTGAAAGGTGGAGGTGGCTAACAAAGGCAACACAAAATGTGGACACAAGCAGATGAAGCGACAAGCAGATGAAGCAGAAGCATAGTGCTCTGGGAGGAGGACAGAAGCACTGGTAGGGCTGGGGTGTGAGTAACAGGGACCAGTCTAAAGGAAGACAGTGATCAAAGATGCTCAGTCCGGAACCAGCTAAACTCTGTCATCAGCAGTAACTTCTCCCAACTTTCATGATGGTGACATTACTTTGGTTTTAGAAATACTGCATTTCCATCCCAATTCTTACAGCCATCTAGTTGTGGGAAGAAATCCAGTTCCCAAAGGCACTTGTTTCACAGTTTGTGTGCAAGCTCTTGCCGTGAAATTAAGAACAAGTCTAATATCTCATAGTTTAGGGAACCTTCTAAGGAGTCAAGAAACACAGTAATTTACACAATCAACAAGTCCACTGGCTGAGTTTCTTAACTTCCATATCAAAGATCACTGACTGGCACTACACATACAAGATCACAAAGTTACAAAACAAAGTGAAATAAGGAAAGGAAAAATAGTATGTTACTGTACAGTGGGAAAAGAAATATATACTTGCCTTCTCTTCTGAGGAAATGGTAAGTTTGTCACTTGAGATTAAGCTGCACACTTGTTCAATGCCAAGATTGAGAAATTCTTCACTAAGTACGACATCTGCAAAATGTTGTTCTGTTTGGAGATTAAAAAGAAAATCTATTAATACCAACATACCATCATCATAGTTTCAGTGCTTAAAAAAACAAGAGGTTTTCCTTAATCTAACCCAAGAATGAGAAAACCACTGAACATCCTCAAGGCAAATGATCTCAACATGGGTGTTAAGACTCCTCAATGGGAAGCGAACAGTCCCTTCAACAAATAATGTTGGGAAAACTGGGTATGCACATGCAAAAGAATGAAGGAGGCCTCTTAAGTTGATTTTGATTAATGGCCTGTAAGTTTCATGAACTTGAATATCCAAATCTCTTCCCAGATTTTTAGGAAGTTGTCAAGCATTATTTCTTTAAATAAGCTCCCAGCTCCCTTTTCTATTTCTGGAACTCCCGTTGTTCACAAATTGGTCCTTTTGATGGCATCTCACAGATCTTGTAGGCTTTCTTACTGTTTCTCAATCTTTTTCCATTGTTCTTCTCTGACTGGATAGTTTAAAAGTTCCTGTCTTCAATCTCACTGATTCTTTCTTCCGCTTTATCCATTCTGCTGGTGATGCTCTTTATTGCATTCTTCATTTCATTCACTGAATTCTTCAGCTCTGGACTTTGGTTCTCTTTTTTTTTTTTTTTTTGCTTTTTTTTTTTTGGTATGTCGGTAGCTCCCTGACTGGGAATTGAACCCAAGCCGCAGCGCTGACAGCGCCAGCGCCGAAGCCTTAAGCCACTACACCATCAGGAAACTCCCTGGTTCTTTTTTGATTTCTTTTTTGTTCATGTCATATTTTCCTGATTTTGGTGGACTGTCTATATGTGTTTTCTTGTAGCTCACTGAGTTTCTGTAAAATAACTACTTTTGAATTCTTTATTAGGTAAATCATAGATCTCCATGTGTTTGAGTTCAGTTACTAGATTACTGTGAACCTTTTGCAGTACTAAGTGTTCTTCATTTTTTATGTCCTATGGAGTTCTGCAATGCTGTCTTTGAATTTGAAGTAGCAGTTACCTTCTTCAGTCTGTAGTAACTGCTTTTAGGAGAAAGACAGTCCGCCCTGCTAGAGATTCTGAGGCTTTTTCAGGAATTCGGTTCATCAGTCTCTTAAAACATGTAAACTGAAAATGAACTCAACTTCACAGATATAATCTTATGCATACCTAGACATAACAAAATGTGATAATCATTTTATATCATTCAGGGCACAATTACATTAGTGACTGTGGTTGAATACACTATCAACTGAAACCCTAACATCTTTGGATTCATTTGGCCAGTATAAGCCTAATATTTGTCACAAAGCCGAGATGAGAAATTCTACCCTTTTACTGCATGAATTCTTTATTCAGCTTACCATACCTCAGTAAGGTGCTACCAAAATTATCAATTACTGCACAGTGGCAATAAACATACACACACTAAAATATACCTACAGAGCATTTACCTAAAATGTAATGCTAAAGGGCAGGTCATCTCAGAGTTTAGTCTGTTTCCTCTACGCATATCCAGGGTTAGTTTCCGTATTCACAATCTTGTTTCAGTCACCTCCTACCTTCATTACCCTAGTTTTTATTCTGTTACTTACCTCAAGTATTGTTTCCAATCCTTTCACTCAGATGCTGACAGATTATTCTATTTTTAGCACAGAGCTTTCACTGTAAATTTGCCTTTACTGATTTTATCACTGCCACTGAGTATGCCAACCTAGAGATACTGGCATTCAAGTCAGTTCCATCTCTCTGAACGTATCCCATAACTGCAATCGAGCATAATTAACAGTGGCACAAACTATGCCATATGCACTATACAAGGGCTGTCCAGAAAAAAATCCAGCCATAAATACCTCTGTTTTCCATATTACATGACTGGATACTTTCTGGACAGCCCTCGTGTATAATACACATACGCACTCTTCCTTTTATATACAGATTCTCTTTGCTCTCTATAGCTGTTGAACTTTCCTGTTTGCTTCCCTCCAACAAATAAAATAAGCTTATCAATCCCTAGGATTTGTCACACCAAGTATAATAAGGTCAGGTCCCTCATTCCAATTTAAATCCAATGAAATCAACAACAGAAATTCCATGTGTTGGTTGTTCTGTTTTGTACGTACCCTGTAATAAGGTACAAAGTCATTTCATTTCTAAACACCAAGCACCTTTTTGATGAAAACAAAATGCCATGTGGGGTTCCTACAATTCCTCTATACTCCATCTAGATTCCCATATGAAAAGTGAGGGTAAATGCATAGATAACAACAGTACTTATATCCACAAACAGCTCACCCCTGAGAGACAAAGTGTTTTTGGGAAAATTAAAATACCTCTGGTCTTCATTCTCCTAATTAATAAAATGAAAGTGTTAGACTAGATAACTGCTAAGGTTCCCTACAAGTGCTAACACTCTTGATTCTTTGATTCTGAATACTGTGAATCTCTAGAGGGAAAAATACACATATCTCTAACAGTTCCCATTAACACAAAATTTTGGTAAAACTTGAGAACAGCTCACTCATCTCGGCTAAAAAACTGTCAACAGAGTAGAGTAGATAGATTACATATAGTTCACTGGGCATAAATGAAGATGAGAATGAATGCAAGAACATAAAAATGATTCATTATTTTAGGAAGTATCATTTAAGTCAGCATGAATTCAATTAAGAATACTACTTCAAATATTTTCACAGTTCTCCAAAGAAAGAACCTTCTATATCAGTCAATTAACACTGCAACAGACCATTCAACAATCAGCACCTATTCTTTGGTATGCATATCACACTGTGAGAGCTAGTAACACTGTTATTAAAAACACTCTCTTAAATAAAAGTTTCTTTCCATAGGGCAGCTTTCAAAATCATGGGCTTGTTTTGACAGATGTTTACTCCAAGCAGTGATTCCTGGCCTATATTATAGAAAAGTGGACAAATGATTGAAGTCAATAGATTGCAGAAAAAAAAATGTTAATAAGAACTGCTTTTACAGAGAATAAGACATAACTGGAATATACTAAATTTGGGTGTGAGTTGACTATTACTGGCTTGTAAACTTGCAAGCAGCAGAGTTTAAATTGTTTTGAGCCTGTTATCACCCACAGCAGTTTGGGCAATACTGAGAACATAAAAAGGGTAGCTCTGAAGTGAACTGAGATCCAAGAGCACAGATTTATGAAGAAATACAAGAGCATGTGAAGGGAGAAATGTGGTCAGCACAAAGGATAAGGCCTTGTAGTTCCAAATACCAACAAGGTCCTACATGCCCGGGAATTGTGGTATAAGGTGGCAAGTGAGTTTACAGAGGAAAGATAAGATGGTGGTCACAAGGAACTACAAAGGAGGGTCTCGAGGGAGGATCAGTACAGATTTGGAAGTCATTGATGGCAGGAGAAACCAAGTGTAATGGGAAAAGATAATCTAAGTGTCAAAGACAGAAGTATACCTGGAGGTGGCCTAAAGAGAAAATGGGCTGCTAAGAGAATGCTGCAGACGGACAACCAGACAGCTAGTGCAGAACCCCAGAAAGTGACAGTGACAGAACAATAGTCTGTAAGTCGTACCCTTTCACCCACCTCCCCAGTGAGTCAGGGAGAGTGGTCCCTTAAAGAAGTTTGCCAATACCTCTGATAAAGGGCTAATATCTAAAATATATAAAGAACGTGTACAATTCACGTGGTGTAGTGGCTAGGCTTCGGTGCTGTCAATGCTGCGGCCTGGGTTCGATTCCCAGCCAGGGAACTACCCACATTTAAAACAAACAAACAAAACAAAACAAAACAAAACAAAACAAAACAAACAAACAAACAAACAAAACCGGCCCAATTAAAAACTAGGCAAAGGACCTCAACAGACACTTCTCCCAGGAAGATATATATATATGACCAAAAGCTATATGAAAAAAACTTCACTAGCTATTAGGGAAATACAATTCAAAACCACAATGAGATACTCCCTCACACCTGTTAGAATGGCTGTTATCAACAAGACAAGGAATAACAAGTGCTGGAGAGGATGTAGAGAAAAAAAGAATCCTCTGCTGGTGGGAATGCAAACTGGTATAAACCACTATGGAAGATGGTGTGGAGGTTCCTCAGAAAACTAAGAATAGAGTTACCATATGACTCGGCAATCTGACTTCTGGGTATCTACCCCCAAAATTTTGAAAATTTTAATCCACAAAGATATATGTACCCCAATGTTCATTGCAGCACTACTCACAGTGGCCAAGTTATAGAAACAGCCAAAGTGTCCTTTGGCAGATGACTAATAAAGAAGCTGTGGTATACAAACACAATGGAATATTACTCAGCTATAAGAAAAGATGAAATAGGGCCATTTATGACAACATGGATGGACCATGAGACCATCATGCAAAGCAAAATAAGCCAGACAGAAAAAACCAAAAACCATATGATTTCACTTATATATGGAACACAAAGCTGAAAGCAACAAAGAAACAAAATCCCATGGACACAATCAACAGTTTAGTGCTTAGTGGTTATCTGAGGGTATGTGGGGATGGGGGTGGGAGAGAAGAGTTAGGGTCTCAAATACATGGTGATGGAAAGAGAACTGACGGGATGATAAACACATAACACAACACATAGATGATGTATTATAGAATTGTACACCTGGAATCTATGTAATTTTTACCAACCAATGTCACCCCAATACATTTAACAATAAAAATAAAGAGAAGAAGGAAGGAAAGAAAGAACAAAGGGAGGGAGGAAGGGGGAGAGGGAAAGAAAGAAAAGGAAGAAAGTTTGTCCCAAACATGAGAGTTTGAGGGGAAAGGCAAAGTTTCATTTAAGACAATGAGAGAGGGGACACACACGAAAATAGCTGGGCATATTAAAAAATGTCAGCAGTGTGCAAGCATAGATACAAGAGGATGCAAAAATTCTCTGTGTACTTCTCCATGTGCATATTAGACTTCATTAAAGTTTCCATATAAAAAAACAGTAACAGAGGAGGGGGAGGTAAAGAAGGATGTAGTGGAAACAAGATTATCCATGAGCTGACAACTCTTAAAGTTGGATGATGAATATTACTGTAATTTTTATGTTGCAATTTTTCATAATAAAATATATAGAATATTGCTTATAAACTTGAGAAACTCAAGCAAAGATAAAACTCAGAAGCATGGTAAATTAGCAATATATCCTTTAAGACTATACTTTAATTTAAAAGAGTGCATTAAAAATTAAAAACCAATTTTTCTTCATAATTTTGCTGAAAGTGACAATAATCTTTCCACAAAAAATTCTTGGCATTAACTATGAAGGATTCTACAAATTAAAAAATAGAGGTGTCTTATTTTGGTGAAAAATTGTTCATATTTTATAGTATACTACAATAAATTGAAGATTTTAAATAAGAAAAAGAAAACAATCTATCTCCTAAAACACAGTAGTGAGTGGTTCTGATATGAGTAAAACTGAGAGCTCTAGTACATGGACATCTTTTGTATTAATCCTGCTTTATGCACTCTCTCCCAGCCCCACTTCCTATCTCTTAAGAGATAGTAAAATTTATCAAGCACTTTGAAGACAACTAGCAGCCTAAGAAAGAACGTTAAGCAGCAATTCCTTCATGCAGAAAAAAAAAAAAAATCTATCAAAAAATATATAAGCCTGCATGGTTTTCCTAATATAAACCAATTATAACAGATGCATTGTGTCTATAAATTAATGGATCTTATGGATTTAGAAGGAGTGTTTTCAATTTGGCTGAAGAACAGAATTGGCTGTATGGGAACGCATCAATGAATTCAAATCTGTCTCTGGTTTTCCTTAAAACGTTTCATCCCACTCAAAAGAATTACATGAATACCATTACTCATTATAGGCATTCTCCAAATTACACAAGGGTTGTGTTCTAAAACTTCATGATAAAATAAGCTTTCTGAAACTCAGATCACATTCTCATACTGAAACAATTTTATAAAGGGTAGTTAAACCAATTGGGCCACCCTCCAGAAATCCACAAAGCTCAAATTTACTGGACCTACTATGTTTTATTGAAGCACTATGTCCTTTTTTCCCAAATAACCATCTTATATTATTTCTTTGATAAATGCAAAAGGTCTTCTAGGAATACTTCTCTCCAATCCTCTGCATATATACAAAACACACTTTAAAAAGTCTATGTGTCAAAATGTCCCTTACTCTTGACAGTAAGCACGATGGAGCTGAGTTTAGACAGGCTCATGCAAGGACATCTGCTGAAAGAAGTAGTGGTTCTAGAACTTATTCATGGGCACTGGTCAGGAAAGGGCTTATAGCAACTCTTTCTGTTAGGTCACACCAATACAGACCAGATGGTGGATTGTAACTTCACAAGGTTTACCTTCACGAAAGATGGTTTAAAAAATTAGAAACTTCCTAATAATCACTTTTAATACATATTTTAGGTGTTTAAAAACTCAGAGCAAAATAAATTATTGGTTACTTTTGCATATTTTAGCTACATCTAAGGGGATAACAAGAATCTCTCCTTCCCAACTAGAGGGGAGGAAAGGGGATCTGAGGGTCCTACCAAGTGATGGCTTCCTTGACAACAGCAACAAGCCCTCCCTCTGTCACACGAAGAGGATGTCACCAGCACAAGGTCCTGGAAACCACTGTCTATGAAGAGGGTTGCCTATATTGGATTTACTTTTCTACTTTACCCAAAGGCATTTAGATTTTACTGCTTTGAAGATTTTTAAGAAACAAGATTGTTTCATGGATGCAAGAGAAGGGTGTAAAAAGCCAAAGATAAAATTACTTAATTTTATATGCAAAAACTTTCTTGTATGCCTATTAATTTGAATATTTGTAAGAAACATACATAGGGATTTAATACTTGTATAATATTAGCTATTCTATTATTTGTTTAGGCTCAATACCAATTTATAGGTTTTCTTTTTACATTCAGAATTTTATGAGCATATCTCAATTACCATGATAAAATTTTAAATGTATTTGTATAAAGTCCAGATACAGAAATATAACTCGACTTTCCAGAAATCACTACAGAACCCTATCAGAACTCAAGAATTCGAGATTTCTTCTGGTCTCAAACTCAGCCAAGGTCTAGTCCACTTGCCTGCAAAGGTGTTAGCCTTGTTCAGGAGGTCTGTGCATGCATGCATATCAGCAAAAGCGCGGATTCCTAAACAGTTAACAGGGTGAAGCTGAGATTCCAAAAATTCACAGCAAGTCTTCTTCACATCCTGTAACTGTAACAGACCAGCTGCTGGCAGAAGCACCTACAACACACAAGTAAGCATGGTTAGGCAGATGGATGGAAAAACACGGTCACAAGGCTGGACTATTAATTTCGAGAACTCATCCTAGAAAAAGTGCTACATACCTCACAGCTGAATATCATTACGGTCACCTTCAAAGTAGTCCCCTTGGGAAACTATGCACTGATGCCACCACGTAGTCCACCATTCAAAGCAATTTTGGAACTCTTTTTCTGGAATGGCCATCAGCGCTGTTTGTCGTGCCCAAAATCTGACAATTACAAGTTCACAAACTTGCCACCATGTGCTTACATTGGCAGCACTGTACAAACAATTCAGTAAGGTGTTGTAACCTGGTTATGGATGAGTTTGCGAAATTAATTATCTGACCTCGTCTTTACCGCTTCTATATAGGGCACAAGAGGTCCAGCCATAGCTTATGATCTGCAACCAGATCCATGCAAAGAAAAGTAATGTAACAATTATTTGCAAGAAAGAGTGATGCCTCCCTATATTCTCCATGATTTCTACTCAAAGGTCTCTTCTTGGTCACAAGAATATATGAGAAATTAGATCACATTAGATTTAATGGTTCTTTTTATAAGCAAGCATAAACTAAATGTTCTTTTGAATTTTAAAAATATACATTATTAGGGCAGTAGGGGGTGCTATGGTTCAGTGAAAATGATTTTGTTTACTTAGTCAAAGCAGTCATGAGCTTTGGTGACTGTGAGGCAGGGGTGAGCCCATAGTCATACATATCATAACAAAGCCTCAATACAATAAACTGCTTTCCTTAGGAGGCCGAACAATTTTAAATTCAACATTCTCTAGCTATAAGCAGACAGTGTCTCTAGAATGTAAAAAAAAGAAAAAATCGTAACAGATAAATGCCTAAGAATAACTTTTAATTTGCATTTTTATTTTAAAAACTCCAAGAAATTTTGTATTAATTATAGGTTTTTCTAAGGGATTTAGCCAGTATCTTCACAATAAATACTACACCCAACACTACAACTGCTTTTCAAATAGGTCCATAATGAAAACATTTTTCCTTCTAAGTGAATTAGTATAGTGCTACGTCAAAGGACCGTATTTGAAAGTCAAATTTAGGAGGAAAATTTCATGAGAAGAAGTTTTTGAACATCTGCTGTTTTTTCATAAACGCTAAAAGAAAAAAAGCCTCAAATATTAGAACAATGGTCAACTTTAGAGAAAATGATATTAGCATAAAAAAAAATAAAACCTAAGTTCCTTCAATAATTTACTTTCATATAGGCCAACACGCAACCCAAAGAGAGAAGAGAAATAGGAGTTCTGATTATTTTTTACAATTTTCCCAAATCTACATAACAAGTCCTAAATGTGGAAGAGAAAGAGTGTATTGGTGTCTTTGGGTAACACAAACTACTCTATTTTCTTAAAGGGACCACAGAAGCTTTAATTCCCAGATCTAAAGGCTGCATGTGTGTGCCCACATGTACACAAACAAACAGTTATGAATTAAGGACTAAGAAGATAACTTTTTCTGTTTTATTCCAACTTTTTTAGTCTTTTTTTTCTGAAAACATAAAAAGAGTATCTAGAAATACAGCTTTTTCGTTCCAAATTTAAGAAAAGTAAAGTGCAAATAAAGCTGTTTATGGCCAAACCTTTCGTATAATATGTATAGCGTGTTTCATTATGTTATGAGAATAAATCTCCATGGAAGGCTTTAGTGGAAGATAATTTGCAAATTGGAGGATTTTCTACACTGGTGTAATTGTGCTCTGAAGCAACGTAAAGTGCATTCAATGATGGTTAGCTGTGCAGCCACTTAATTCAGGAAATGCATATAATTAAGAAAGTAGTCTTCAGTGTAAGATTCAATCTCCATGAAATCTGCAGAAAGAGTAATGATCACCCATCTAATCAGCATTTTCCCAGAGACAACTCAGTGTAGTACAGTAGTATTCAAACTGTTTGGTAAGACAGAAAGACAGAGATACTTGGAGGGGAAAGTGGCTCAGCATGCCATTTCTGCATTGTTGGTGTGAGTGTGTATTGGTTCAACCTCCATGAAGAGTAATTTGTGTATTTCAATCAAAATTATAAATGCCCATCCTCTGAACCACCAACTTAACTTACAGATACACTCATGTATGCACAAAATCTCACATGTACCAGACATTCATTAGAGTATTATGGGTAATAGCTGAAGTTAGAAAAAAGGCTAAATGTCCATCATAAGGAGACTGGTTAAATACTTACAATCATCCATTCAATGAACTACTGTACAGTCATTTAAAAGAATGAGGAAACCATATGAATGAGATAATTTCTAAGATATATTCTTAATTGAAAAAAAAAATCAGTGATTGGTTTATACTATATTCACATATACACACACTTACATACATTTTCATCTAAAAAATCAGCATAGGAGACTTCAAAATGTTTTATTTTGCTTCATTAATTTTAACTTCACTACCGAATCCAGATCTCCCTTATCAAGAGATTGAAATTCATAAAATTGTAGAATCTCAAGTCTAGAAAGGACATAACAAGTCAGGTAGGCCAGGGATATAAAAGTTATTTTAATTACAAGTCACGTAGGTCAAAATTCACACAAATTTTTATTGATGGTAATGTATGCTTGGCAAATATATATTAAATATACATCAAATGTCAGTCAAATGTATAAAACAAGTTTATTCTTCTTTTCCTTTTATCACTAAATCCTTCAAAAATGCCTCAGTTTTATTGTGCAATTTTACTAGAACTAACCTTCAACAGCTCATAATTATGAAATTAATTACACATACATCCTCAAAAACAATAATTGGCCCATGCTTACTCACATGACCCTTGGTGACCATCAGTCACTCATGATGAAAACAGGAAAGCAGCTAGGGCCACATAAACTTTCTAGATTACAAAGCAAAATAAAAAATGTTCCAAATTTCAGATGAACCATATCCCAAAATTAGAACCCTTCAAACAGATGGTAGCCTATTAGCTGAATGTCTTGGGATCAAATCAAATCAAACCTCCTCATGTGTCTGATGAAGAAACCAAATCCTAGAGAGGTAAAACGACTTGACCAAGTCATAAAGCTAGTAAGTGGAAAGGTAGGACTATAATCAAATTCACCAACTCTTTGGTCTATTGTTTGTTCCATTACCTTGAGCTCCCATCTCAAGGTACAGAAGGAAACTGCTTGTCTAATTTCAAAATCTCCAATATTGTTTATTCAGCAAGAATAATAAAGATAATAATCATGTCAACAATGCATTCTTACAGTTTTTTTTCATTTACTGAGTAATTATTGTGTAAGGCACTATGCTAAACACTTGGCAGGTAATAATATCTAATTATCCTCATAATACACAAGTGAATACAGAGACTTGGAGAAATTGAACTTGCCCAAGGTCACACACCTGGTAGGGTACAGGTTGAGTCAGTTATGAGCACAGAGTTAACTCAAGTGGGTATAATGCTTTTAGATAGCACACAGATAAACATTCTCATGTTAATAGTTAGGAATATATTTTTAAAGTTACCTTCTACTTATTTTATTTTAATAATATAAATTCTGTCTTAAGTAAATTAATTTAAGTAAACGTTGAATCAATATAGAGAAAATATTAAATAATAATATTAGCAGTGCAGGATGTAGCATCATGAACTTTATAAAACCCCAATTTGAAAGATCACATTCAGTACTGTAACTTTCAATATCTGCTATCATTCTGATGCCTGTGGCACATACCACTGAAAAGAAAGAATGTGCTTCAACCTGGGGTGATCATAATCCCATCACTTATATTCTACAAAGTGGATAGATTTTACTATTAGTAACAAATGTGGTAACAACTAGTAATGTAAAGAAATGATTTCTTAATTTTCTATTTAGGTCACAAAAATATCTTAGGCATTGTAATTACGAGGTCTGAAGAATAAATTTATGTCTTTAAAATTAATTTTTCTGAGCTCTGTAGAGCAAAGAAGCAGTTGAATAGGGCTGTTTCTTGTATGAGGTGGAATTATATTGACACAATAAACTCCCAGCCACATAGCATTATGATCTAATGCAAAATTTCTACTGGCTTCATTTTCCATGGGCCTCACTAGTATTAACCCTGATATTTATGAAAATAACCCTGAAGTACCTTAAGGTCCTAAAGTGTGTGCAAAAACATCCAAGAAACAGCAATTACATTTGCTCTACATTCTGAATGTTAATGATATATTCTGATTAAATCCCATACACTGTATATCACGGGGTGGGAGTGGGAGGGAAGGGAAGGGGCACATTCCAAAAGCGAAAACATTTTTCTGGAGTGTGTTGAGCACAAAGAAAAAACGTAAAGGAGGCAATCTGTCTTGAGGCCTGACCCTTACCTCTCCTTCCTGCAGCCTCCTCCCTGCATGTTTCTCCTTCAGGTCTACTCTATTACCCTGAGCTTCTCCACAAGGCCCTGGTGTTCTATCACAGTCTCAGTCCCTTTCAGGTCATTACTTGCTTCATAACACTTGCTTCATAACACTTACTACTGTCAAAACTGATCTTATTATATGCACCCCAATGTTCATCTCAGCACTATTTTCAGTGGCCAAATCACGGAAACAGCCAAAGTGTCCTTTGATAGATGATTGACAAAGAAGCTGTGGTACACAGACACAAGGAATATTACTCAGCCATAAGAAAAGATGAAATAGGGCCATTTATGACAACATGGATGGACCATGAGACCATCATGCAAAGCAAAATAAACCAGGCAGAAAAAAACCAAGAACCATATAATTTCATTCATTTGTGGAACACAAAGCTGAAAGCAACAAAGCAACAAAAACTCATGGACACAATCAACAGTTTAGTGGTTAGGAGTGATCTGAGGGTATGGGGGAGAGGTGGGAGAGAAGGGATGGGGTCTCAAATACATGGTGATGGAAAGAGAACTGACTGGGGTGATAAACATATAACACAACACATAGATGATGTATTATGGAATTGTACACCTGGAACCTATGTAATTTTTACTAGCCAATGTCACCCCAATAAATTTAACAATAAAAATGAAAAATAAATAAAAATAAAAACAAGAAAAGTTGCCAGGGTAAAACCAAAACAACAACAAAAACTAATCTATGCATTTGCTCCCATGTTTATTGTCTCACTCCCTGCAAAAGAATATCTGCTCTGGGTGGTGCAGTGGCTAAGGCTTCAGCGCTTTCAACGCCATGGCCTGGGTTCAATTCCCAGCCAGGGAACTACCAAAGGAGAAAAAAAAAAAAAGAATATCTGTTCTGATGGTAGGGTCACATCTGTTTTTACCCTCTGTTGTATCCTCAGGTACTAGAAGAACATCTAGATGCCAAATAAATGAATCAACCTGAATGTTTTAATTTGTTACTCTTGTAAATATTTCTATTTTTAAAAAGATACCATTTTGGATATCCCTTGACCCATAAATACAAACTGTTTCTAGACTGTATCTGTATGGGACACTCATGTCCTACTGCAAATCCTCTCTGCCCCACCTCTTGCTCAAGTCATCAGTGCAGCAACCAGGTTTAAGGAGGCTTTGATCACTTCTGTGAAGACAGAACTTAGTGCATCAGCCGAGCCCCTACCACACCTCTCTCAGGCTTCCTGCCTGGGAATGCACTGGAGTCTCACATCTGCCCCATCTGGAAGCTCAGGAGAATAACGGTCATGGAGCCACCCTTGACCAATGGGGCACAGTTCAAAGGAAGATGATGGATAAATGCTTTCTCTTTTTAGTCCGCATGCAGATAGTTCTGAGAGAAATTTCATAACACTCCTCAAAAAGTCCTAGTGAGAATAAACATGTCACACTTAGCTGTGGCCACATTTACAAGTATACCACATTTTGAATTGCTTTTCCCTCCTTTCTAATTAAATTCCCCATTCACTGACTGTTACTCTCTTGGATAATAAATTAGCTGCACAAAAGCCTTGCTTCCAGGCAGAATCATCCAAGTTCCAAAAAACTTGAATGTGGACATACTTACAGTTAATGTGGACATAGTTATAAAAAGTAAGAATATTATAGTGCTATTTATAGTATCAAAAGTTAAAAAAAGCTTAATGTCCAACAACAAGAGGCAAAGGGAGTAAACTCTATAACATCAATAAAATTGAATACTTTATAAGTATTTAAAGATACAGTAGACAAATATTTAACGACTTGGAAAATGTTCCTAATATATTTAATATAAAAAGCTAATTTCTAAACAACATATGTATACAGTATGATCCTTTTTTGTAAACCACACATAGATATAAACAGAGAAAGTATTAGATGAATATACCACAATTGTTAATAGGGATAATCTCTGGTTAGTGGTAGCTTTCTATTTGCTTATGTTTACTTACTTGTATTTTCTATAATAAATATGTACCATTTCAATGATCATGTATTATTTAAAAGTAAGTCAAGAAGAAGAAAGTAAAGGAATGCCCTTCTGGATCTCTAGAATTCTAGCCAATGTAGAAAAAATGAGAGCTATATATTTAGTGACTATCACCCACCACTCACCAGAAACTGCCTCACTTTAGCCTGTCCTCTAAGACCCACGAGTCTCAAACACCTTTGACCACCAAGGTAGTGTTCTATAAAACAATAAATAGGCTCTATACATTACTCCTCTTATTTAAGTGAATAGCAATATCTTTAAGTGCTTTGAGAAACATGAAGTAAAAGCATATGGGCAGCTAATTAAATAAATTTAACTTCAAATGCTATCACTTTGTTAAACAGAAAAATATATATTTTCATCTAGATATGCTGATTTCTAACATATAAAAGCCTAAACATTTTATACTACGGAGACACGTTCTGCAATGAAAAAAGAAGTACAGGGAAAACAACCAATGATTAGTGACGACAAGTAGAACACCAGCCATGGAAGATACCCAAGCCAAACAATTAGCACCCGGATGACACTCGTACACCAGCTGCACATTTTTAAGATGCTTTCATCCTACATCATGTTGTTTGACAAACCAAATTACATGTAAGATGTTTCGCTTAGACAAGTACACTCCTTCTGCTTGGCTATTAGAATCTGTAGTCTATTTTCAGCTTGGGTATTTACTCCATTGGGGAAAATAATTTATGTATTATAGTAAGTCTCTTAAATCCTGAGCCATTAGCAAGTGTTTATTAGAAGACACGATCGATGAGTCTGATTTCACCATATATAAAATTTCCAGATGTCTATGAAAGCATGCAAACATGAAACTCACAACTCAGTCACTGTTAACATTAAAGTAAGTGTATTGCTAAAAAGCAAATTTTTATTAATTTCCCAGCTATTTTATATCCATATCAGAAGCATATGTTTCTTTAAAGTGCAAGGACCTTGCATGCCAGGAAGGACCTGAAAACAAACAAGGAAACAGCTGTCCAAAGGGCATAAGCAGAGGGAAGAAATCATCCCCACACTTAAAGAAGGTATTTGCCATTGGACTAAAAAAGTCTCATTATGAAATATAATCTATAACTTTCATTAGCATAAATCTTTAAAATCTGCATTAGGTCCCCAATTTATAAATAAGTCATGTTCCACAAATTTATTTTTATCAACTGGCTACCTGATGCTCATTGCATATTTACTCATAGAAACAGTGTTAAAAAATAATTATAAATCACTATCAACAAACATAATACTAGTACTTGACTTCTATGACCTCAGTGAGTATCGGGTGCAGAGAAGAAGGAAGAAGAAAGTTTCCTTCCTCTTTCTGGGATGTGGACTTGGCCCAGTGTAGAGTTTTGAAATAGAAAGTGTTTGTCCTTGGCATCCTGTCAGCTCATTTGCATCTCTACATCTCAAACCTTGGCCATAGGGAGTCGGTCCTCTGCTCTGTGCATCCAGCAATGATTCTCTACCCAGATCTGCCCTTCCTGATTGCTAAGTACTTCACCCACTTCACCTCCCCTCCTAGCATACCTGTACCCAAGGCCCACCCTCGGGGCAGCTACTGGCAACAGGGTCAAAAGGAAAGCCATCTTATTATTAATTCATATTAATGATTAAAAACACATCAGCTTCCAGGACAAATCCCTTTCAGAAGTATTTATAGTTTTAAGAGAGGCTAACTCTTAACTAGAATACATCTGTAATTGATGTCATTTCCAACAGTATAATAAATGAAGGGGAAAAAGCAAAGGTAGAATGGAATATAGAAATTTGGAAGCAATGTGGTTTTCAGGCAGAATGAAAGCCACCTCTCCTATACTATCGTTTTTATAGCTGCTTCTTCTATTAATTTTAATACAAGGTTTCTCTGAATCTCCAACTTACTCAACAGTGGCTCAAATGTATAATGAAGATGGCATATACCTTGCAGAGCTGTCAAAAAAATTAAATTAGTTGGTCAACCATCCAACACAGTGCCTGGTACATGTCCAGAATAGCACATTAGTTCTAACTCAAGTCTTTTCCTCTCTTGGACTGAAATGAACATCTAACCCCATGACAACAGAATGTCAGGATTTCCTCTCCCCTTCACAAAATGACATTCTGTGGCACCTCATTCATAATAAGCATAAAGCTGCTTTCTTTTTTGATCAAATACTCCAAAAGTAAACGATACAGTCCAGGGTAACTTGGAAAAGAACAAACACGGAATTCAAAAATAGGAAATATGTTTCTATTTGATACCTCACTACTTAGGAAATAAATATAAATTAAAATAATGAGAGCGCATTTAACCATTACTGATAAAAAAAATTTTTAACAACATGCATTTAGATAAAGGTATACTAAGCCTTGGCCCCTAGCACATTTTTGTCCTCGTTGTAAAGTAGCCTAGCCAACTCTCTTAGAAAACAAATAGGCAACATTCCTCAATAACTACCAAAATATATAAAAGTTTAAAGCCTTTAACCCTGAAAGTGTATTTCTGAAAATCTACCCTGAGAAAAGTTTTTAAAAAACGGAACACGTTACAATCCATGAATTTTATTTTATCATTACTTATAAGAATAGGGGGAAAAAAAGAAACAACTAAAGATTTAATATGGCAATAATTAAATAAATTATGTTAACTCCATATGATGAAAAATTATAACCAATGACAGATGAAGAAGATTAATAATGGTTTAACAAAACTAGTATTTCTAAAATATTTATATACTACCATTATAAAACTAAATGGATACTAAGATTTAACCTATCATCATATTAGAAAAACTTAATGAATAAACAGTTCCTTTATCTCAAGGAACTTGGAAAGTAAGAATGCTGACAAAGACAGAAAGAAGAAACAACTGAACATTTCCACACGATGTATTTTTTTCTAACACACAGTGGACATAAGTAAAGTGGTGTACTGATCTTTTTTAAGACAGCCTGGCTCCCTGCCCTTGCATCCATCAGCTCCCCAGCTGGCAGTTCTAGATCTGAATTCAATCCTGTCTCAAATCAGAATGTCTGGGCCCTAGCCTGCAGCTCAACCTAGTCCTAATGTGACCTTGGGCACCATGGTCCATTGAACCCCAGACCTAGTTCCAGTCCACCTGTCCCTTGCTGCCTCTGACTAGGGCCCTTCTCCTTGAGCATCTGTACACTGGCCCTACTATGCTGTGCACTAGCCAGGTTTCCCTGAAATCGTGCCCCTGAGTCCCTGCCCAGAAGATGCAGAGTGCTTATTCTCAGGCTCCTCTTCTCCTGTCCCATTCCTAGCAGGACCTCCTGTCTGGCTAAGCTTCCAAGCATTGAACAGGGACTGCCTACCCAAGTGGGCCTTCCCTCATTCATTTAACAAATATGTATTGAGCCTCTAATAAATACCAATCACTAGTCTAAATTCTAGAGATATGGCAGCTGGACAACACACCAGCCATCTCTAACTAGATTCTAACAGGGAGCACTTACATTAGTATGAGTATGTGCAGTGCCCATCATCCCAGCACGCCTGCCCTTCAAAGTCTAAAGTCCACAGGCACTAAAGGAGCTGTAGACATTAATTCCCAATCTGTCACTGAGATCCTATAAAGCCTTAGGGGGAGAATAGAGTGACTATGAACAGAATGGAGCATGGAAACCACAGGCTCTCTAGTCAGAGAACTCTGGCCATGAATCCTGGATGTGCGCCATACTAACTGTGTGACCCTCAAAAACCACTTAGCCCCTCTGAGTTGCAATTCTATGATTAAAAAACAAAGAAACAAACAAACAAAAAAGCAAAACAAACAAACAAAAACACCAACTCTACGTCTAGGATGCTATAAAAATGAAATGATGCACTTAGCAAAGTGACTAGAAAGTAGGCAGTCCCTTTTTCCCAAATGAGTATTTTATTCCATTTCTACTATCATCAGAAATAATCCACTTAATCTCTTCTCCTTTAGTCCTTCCTCTCAAAGATTACTACAAATAGGGGGTTCCCTGGTGGTGTAGGCTAGGCTTCAGCGCTCTTACTGCCACAGCCTAGGTTCGATTCCCAGCCAGGGAACCAACCCCCCCAAAAAGTTTTAATATAAATAAAAAACATGACTACTAGTCTCTTGATAAACCAGCTGAAGATGCTTTTTACTACTATAGATCAAAATTCCCTTCTCTATCTCCATTGGATCATCCAGGAATCATCCTTTCAACAACCTCAAAATTTTATGAATAACTAAATAATAGACTAACAGACTACCACTGACTCCACACCTCCCTTCCAAAAACAGAATTTAAACTGATTAGATCAGGCTGGTAAGATTGAGGCATCAACCCAATGTCCAAAGAAAAAAACTGAGACCAATGAGTACCTTTAGTAGGCCTCAGAAATATTGCTTAAAAAACTAAAATATAAGCAAGCCAGTTTAAGGGACCAAGATCATCAGCTAACTCAAAGAACAGAGGTAAGATGCAAGTCTCTTAACACAAGGGACTAATGACACTTGGCTTTTCAAAGGTATTGCATAGATAGGATATATTTATAACTTGGATGGTAATCATCAAATTAACTGACAAATATAATTGTCAAATAATTTATCTTCATTGTCTTTTTGTTGTGAAAGCCATTCCCTAGACCAGGGGAAGTATTCAATCCAAACAGTAACCTGGGCCACTGTGCTTATTACATACAAGTCCCCACTCCCTCTTCTCCCTTCCTCTCTCCACTCTCCCTCTTCCCTTCTCCTCTATAACTGCTTCTTTTTCATCTTCTTCCTAAATTGATTTATATTATT
Source organism: Lyroderma lyra (assembly GCA_004026885.1). Classification (NCBI taxonomy): domain Eukaryota; kingdom Metazoa; phylum Chordata; class Mammalia; order Chiroptera; family Megadermatidae; genus Lyroderma; species Lyroderma lyra. Next base: position 32,802 of record PVJL010004112.1, read on the forward strand.
TAGAGGCCCCCACAGATTACCAAGTTTTTTCCAATGGAAGTTTTTCCAAGGCTGAAGAGGCTGCAAATAATTTTTAAAGATTTTGTTGTATTCTTAAATATAGTGCTAAATCAAAACACACACACACACGCACACACACATACACACATGTAACACACTCTTACTTCTTAGACAAATAGCTCTTTTTCAGTTGCATGTTATTTTATTTTTCACCAGAATTTATCTTATATTGTGTCCTCCCAACCTTGTCTGCAATCAATATTTATATACTATTTCCCAAATTTGTTTCTCCAAGCCTAAACTTGGCATGAAAAACAGATTATAAGATCAACTCATATATGTTGGATTTGCTCCCAAATCAGTTTATGATACTTGCACTTGTTATTGAAATTACATAATTTAAATAAATATACATAATCCAATGAAATATAAGTACAAAAAGAAAGCTGTTTCTATGAAAACTAAGTTGATTGCCTTAGAATCATTTGGTGTTCATGCAAAAAGAAATTTTTTTATCAAATTAGACGTGGGAGGAATTTGAAAGAGAAATTGTATAATTCGCAGATAACTGCACTGAGGTTTCTTTTCAAGTGTCTCAGTTCTTGCTAAAAAATGGAAAATAAGAATTGATGCATCATTTTTGTGTAGTATGTGTAAGAAAAAGCATGCAGTTCTCCAAGCAACTGACCATACTTAGTTATACAATGAAAGTTACACGTTTTAGGTTGAAATAAAATATGTAGGGTGAACTGTACTTATTTTCTTTTTTAATTATTTCTCTACTTTAACAGGCTTTTTGTTAAGTGGTCGATCATATCAATAGACCGCCTACCGTGGAAGCTCCTCAGGAAGGCCTTGTGGACAAAATGCTGTACAACAACATACTGCTAGCACTTCTGTCTAAAGCAAATAATAACATGCCCTATGTCACCACTAAAATGGACACACTATGCTGAATTTTCTACTGTACTGAGATTGTGTTGAACACTCTGGTGGATTCATTTCAAATGTCTCTTTAAAAGAACCTTCATTTAAATTATGTTCCTTTTCTAAAAAGGATGAGATTTTCTATCTCAATTTCAATTTATGCAACGTATAAGTTTCATGAACTTTTTAACACCTGTCCATTCAATATTGCCAGATGCTTATTAAAAGGTTCTGAGATGATAAAAGGTCTAATGAAGACAGAACCTGTGGATGAACACTCATTAATTTGGGAGTAAGAACATTTACTTACATTTGGCACTGTGTACTCACATCCTAATCTTTGTTTTTCACACTTACATCAAGTGAAAAATCTTATCTACTTTTAGCAAGTCAAAACAAATACCCAAAGGCTGAGAAGTCAAAACGTATGTAACAAAACCACAAATTTAGCAATGAAGTAAATGTTTTTAAAAATGCAAGATCCTTTAGGATTCTGTGAAAATGTTAAGCAACACATCAAACAAAGAGTAAATCTTTAATAATTTTTGGATAATGAAGAATGTATTTTTCAGTTAGAAGGGTAATTTTATTTTCAAATTTATAAACTCTCTTTTTAAGCAACCCTAGTTAATGACAATGTAATACCTGTTGCGTGATGCTGAACTAATTACTTAATCTTCCTGAGCTTCCTTATTTGCAAAATGGAGTAATACCTATCTAATATGGTGTTGAATATCAAATGAGACATATGTAAAATGCCCAGCATGTAGAAAATAAACTATGTGAAAATCATTCATATATATATCTCTCCAAAGTATTCTTAATAGTAGAGGTGGGGCAGGGACAAAGTGCATGAATTCTCTGAAAAAGTATGAAAACCTCCTTGCATAAATATTTATGTGCACTTTACTTGGGTTTTTTATCAGATTCTCAAAGGAGTGTATGTCCCCAAGTAATTTAAAAGCTTACTATATTTATAGTAGCCTTTGGCTTTATTTTCTGTTCCTAAGTTCTTAAAATTTATAAAATCTAATTGGAAACTTGACACAAACTAATTTCAAATTACTCAAAAACAATAGTTCAACTAAAAACATGGTTATAGTAAAAATGTATTCTTTTATTTTTCTTTTAAAAAATAAACAAACAAATTCATTTGGCTCAAATTATTCCCCAACCTTGCCGTAAATAAAATACCTAAACTCAAAACCAAAGTTTAACCCTACCAGACCTGAGGCCCTGACCCTAACTGTCCCCTATACCTGGGCTCCTGAGCATTAAAGAGAAAAAACCAACATGATATAGAAAAATGTTAGTTACATGCAAACAAGTGGTTAGAATAAGATGGAACTTAGAGACATTGTAGAAAATAGGTCTACCTTTCATTTCGAAAATTAGGTACAGCGGTATAGTGGCAGATTCAGAAATTACCGAAAAACCAGTACAGCGGTCTGGTAGGATTAAAAACCCAAAGAAAAAGCAATCACAACACACACACACACACACACACACACACACACACACACACACACACACGGGAAACCCTTAACAGTCAAGAATTAAAGCCCTATTACTTGTATAATGAAGTAACAATTGTTCTTTCTTTAAAGTTAATTTTTCAAATTACTTTATTGCTTTATTCTGACGCAAAGTTAACATTCACTTTAAACAGCTATTTTATATATATATATATACACACACACACACACACACATTTTTAATTTGTGCAATAAGGATACTATATAGTATCATAGAAGGGACCCTAAAATAACAACCAGAGAAACCAGGGTTATGGTCCTGTTCTGTCACGAATGAACCCTAACACAGCTGGACCTCGGCATTCTATGTCACTACAATTCTACATTAAAAACATGCAATCCCAAAATAAAAGACTAATTAAGATACCTGCTATGCTAAAATTGTACTTTATTACTACTACAGAAACTTACAAAAGGGAGGTCACCTGACAAGAGCTATGATTCTAGGTCTAGTAAGAAAAGATACCTAAAATAATAAACCTTTGTATTACAGACAGTTCCGTCCCCACTATCAGCACTCTCAAGGCAGATATACTCAGAGTCAGGCTTACAGCTGGGACCATTTAAAACTTAAGCTTAGCATTTTTAGTAAGATCAGCAGATACCTCCGCCATATGTTTTCCTTAAGGTGAACAGCACTTAGAGGACAGATTTAACAAAGTATAGTAAAAAATTCACAAAACAGAGAAAAAAACAGGTATATATTGATAAAGGGACCCTTAATTTGTATTTCATTGAAAAATACTCGTTATGGAAAAGGCAGCTTATTTTAATCAATTTTATTTCCAAACTGCCTTTTCCAAAACGAGTATTTTTCAATGGAATATAAAATCAAGCTTTACATACCAAGATATTCCTATGCTGAAAAAACATTCCTCTCCCCCCCGCGCCAAAAAAAAACAACTATATGAATGTTAAGCATTTAATAAGTCTGCCAAATACAACTCCTTGAATGTATTCCTGTAAGAGCAGCACAATATACACAAAAGGCAAATTAGCATGGCAAGAGGTTCTCTGAAAGGCTATGATGACTAATATTTTAGGACTAGAACATGATAGTTATTAAAAGAAACATGACAGGCATTCTCCCAGTTCCTCACAGGCCAACGTCTCCACCACAGGAATTACTATTATATTATACAAACAGCATTCATGGCAGAATTCACACAGTCTGGTCTCTTGGGCCTAAGTCATATTTTGCAATTTTCCCCCCATGTGGTGCACTGTATGAATCAAAGAAAGCAATCTGTAGTTCATCTATTGAAGGTCAGATATAGAGCACAATAAGCCCCATGCACTCAGTGAATAAAAAGAGGGAGGAAAAATAAATCCTAGGTAAGATCTTGTTGAAAACAATGCCCCAGAATCCAGCAAATAGTAAAACCATACAGAGAACACCAGAAGGAGATGACATGTTTGTACTGTAATTGCATGACATGTGCCAAACACTTTCCTCCATGTTAAAAAAAAAAAAAGTTCACCTAGCATCTGATTCACACTTTTATAGCCGACTTCACTGTCAACCAAGGTTTTTCAAATGCCTTACAACTCATGAATGAGACTTTTTTTGGGGTTTTTTTTGCTTTTTTTTTTTTGGTATGTGGGTAGCTCCCTGACTGGGAATCGAACCCAGGCCGCAGCACTGACAGCGCCAGCGCTGAAGCCTTAAGTCACTACACCATCAGGGAACTCCCATGAATGAGACTTCTAATGAAAGGCTAACGAGGCCATCTGGGAAAGATCACCAAGGAGCCCTTAATCAAAGCCAGTATTTCAGATTTAATAATAGCATGTCTTAACAAGTTAAAGTGCAAAGATTTTAGTCTCTAGATTCAAATATTTTGCAGTATATTTCAACTAATTATCAGGAAATAAAGACTGAATCCATAATTTCCTATTTGTGCAAGTAGAATTTAGAGATTATTTCTTAAGAAGTTAGTCCTAATTCTTTTTTGTGGTCCTAAAAACACAGTTTACTTATTGGAAGGAGTACAAATAAATAAATACACACAAATTTCAGATGGCAATTTGGCATATCTATCAAAAATTAAAACATGCACATATCCTTTGATCCACCAATTACATTGTGAGGAATCTATTTCATAAAAATTTTGGATATAAATATAAAATGTTCATTCACTGTAGCATTTTGTAAAGGTGAAAAAATCATATACTTCGATTAACATATTCAGGATACCACACAAAAGAATGAGCTGGACACATGTACTGACACGTAAAGAACTCCAAAGACTCTTTGTTCAGTGAAAAAAAGCAAGCTGCAGAACAAGAGATATGGTAAAAAAATGTCAAGAACTGTGTGTGTGTGTGTGTGTGTGTGTGTGTGTGTGTGTGTGTGACTGCACAGTAAATGGTCTAACAGAATTCACACCAAACAGAGGTTCCTCTCTGGGGAAGGAGAGTGGGTCGACGTGTGCGGGTTGGCATGTGCATGAAGGGAAGAGGGACTTTCACTTTCTATTCCATACACATCTGTATTACTTAAACGCATCATACACGTAAAGTATTTGTTCTCTATGGACAGTAAGAAAGATCCACTGTCAAATTTCAACTAAACTCTAGAAGCATTAACAGAGGATGCGGAAATAATAAAAGAAGTAAAGGTTTTGGGCAGTCAAAAACATCCTTTGTAGACTTTAACCTTCAAGGGAATGAAGAGAAATGTGGGCAGCCTCGATCAGTAGTTATAAATGAGTATGACAGTGTTTTTCATAAAAGAGAACTACACAATTTGTATCTTAGAGCTTTATGAATATAAAAGATACTGAAGGCAAAAACATTATTAAAAAGATATAATCATTCCAAATACCTCTTAGAAATACGGTTTTAACAACGAATTCTATTACTCTGGTAGAAAATGTATACTGGGTAAGTATGACTGAAAAAACTGGCATTGTATAAAGCACTAAATGGTATGGTGTTTACTCTTACCTGTACATTTTCTTCTGTAACCTGGATTTCTGCAGTGTAAACATAATCAATTAGCATCCTCAGGGTCCAGCCATCCACCTCTTTTATTCGAACTCTCTTTGCTCGGCTCTCACTCATCTCACCTAAAACACAAAGGAGTGAGAGTGATGCTACAGTAAGACACTGCTACAGAACTACCAATGCCAAGACAGATTGGTCCATTTTCTTGCCACTCACTGTGTTCAGTAGGCAACATAATCAGCCACTTTTTGCAGGCCTAAAACATTCTGCTACCTTCCCTAAAAGCTTACCTCAGCAAACCACAGAATGTACTTTTGTACCACCTGTACCTGAAAGTCTCTGCACAACAATGAAAATGCCACGTGTCCAACTACATAGACTATAAGACTTGTGGCATTTAGGTTCAGCACCAGATGCTGTCCACCTTTTTGTTTGTTTGTCTGTTTGTTTGGTCCGTGGTTTTCAGCAGTTAGTTTTATTTTGGGATTTCTATTCATGACTAGAAGAGTCATAGTGTCACCTTTGACTAATATTAATAGCAGTGAGCACTTGCTGCAAAGAGCCATGTGGTTAGCAGCATCCTATCAACAAGCACACTAGTGCCTGTGTGGACAAGCATGACCTGCCCTGGACACAGAGGCTCTTCCCTCAGGGGGAGGACACAACTCTCATGCAGGAACAATCAGAACACAAATTATAAAAGATGCTGAGGGAATGCAAGAAAAAAGAGGGTTCAGGAAAGGGTTAGTCAATGGCAAAATTTGTTACCGAGATCTTATCTGTTCCTGTTTGTTGTCATCTGCAGTAACTTCATCCTGAAGTCACTTCCAAGAAGGCATTCATTACTAAAGCCAGATACCCTTCTACATCACTGCCTCCTAAAACATGGTACAAGACCTTCCTCCCACTGAACGAATTAAGCATTCAGGGATTCCTCTCTTATGGAAAGAAACAGGAAACAAAGGTGAAGGGATGGCCCCTAAACCAAAGGGACTTAGGGAGAGTAAGAAGCAGGTTTATGTGTGGACAACAAAATGACCCAAGACATGGAAAGACACAAGCAATTGAATGGTGGAGAGAAAAACTTCAGCTAAAAACAATAAAGGTAGTGTAAAAACAATGCTGAATGCTATGGGATACCTTAGCAAAAAGGTTTGATTCTAGATTTCAGCAAGTTTTAAACATAAACGAAGAAGCAAGAAAAACAATACCGCCATCCCGTTAGAAAAGAAATACAAAGACCTCAAGATGTCTTCAAAGTTCATTTCTTTCTCAGATATAGTGCATTGTCAGTGACCATAAACTATCAGAAAAGCCTGTGGGAATCCATAATTACATAAAATTCCTCTGCAAACACAAACCCTGGGAGGAAAGAAATAATAACAGTGATGTACATTTAACCGCATGCTTCCTTGGAGATTATCTCTGACAAGACCTCAGAAAGAAACTGTTCTGCTAAGAGCCAAAATATCTTAAAAACTACCCTGCTACTTCCCAGGGGGGAAATATCCATCAGTATCACAGGGAAAGGAGACTGTTAATTTAAAAAGGTACATATGCTATATAGCAGGAAGACATGGGATTGGGTTATGAGTCTGCTGACATAGCACATAATTTCTTTTCCCCCTCAGAGAAAAGGGGTGGGAAGGATTGAGAACACAGAAAAATAATTCTTCATCTGCATAAAAGGCACCTCCTGCTATCCCACTCTCTGCAGAATTTGTGGATAAACTAGATTTGTATCATCTTAGATGCTCTTCTGTGCCAAAAGTGAAGATACTTTAGTGATGTCCACACGGATTTTCAGCATTAGCCACATTTAATTCACTTATAGGGCCCCTGAGATGTGTGCAGCCCTGCAGGACCTGGGGCTGCACAAGCACAAAGTCATGTACCTAGTTCTCAGGGAATGAACTCAGCCCTCAGGATTTAGGCATGACTCACCTTACACAAAAATAAGTCTGACTTTAATTTACATATGTAACTAAAAAAGTTTTCTGCCAAGCAATTTTTAATATTACAGTTTTTAAAGTACTACTATAAGATGCACTTTGCTAATTCATTAATTATAATTTTTAACATAAATTATTTCCTTCCCTAGAAAATTCTATGTACCTATTTTCAACAAATTCCAATCATTTACTGCTTCTGAAATGTTTTCATCTTTATTCTTCATATTAATTTACAAAAGCAATACAAAAACATATAGCTTGACACAGATTACATTAATAGTTTGAAAATTCTAGTAACTTCTAAAAATCAAAAACACTAAAGAGAGCTATAAAAGCCATTCGATCCGATGCTAGATGTTACATATTACCTTAGTTTACTGCCCTTTGCTGTGTTCACAGAGGAGGTCTTTAAATAGTATGGTTTTGTGAGATTTCGTTTGGATAACGACAAAGAGATACCCAATGATACTGTAGAGAGCTGCTGCTGCATCATTTTTAACTTCCCTTAGACTCTCTCTAGGATTAGTGTTTTGTTTCTGTGTTTTCCTCATGTAGAACTCTGAAGCTCCATTCAGACACCCACAAAGGCACTGTCACCAAAAACCTGAGAGTCACCCTCGATTCTCCATTCTTCCTTAGCCACCCATTACTTCATTCATCAAGACGTGCAGAATTAACCGCAGACAGAACTCAAATCAATGCATTCACCTCGTCTACTACATCCCTTCTGCCACTCTGTCACTGCGGCTCCCATCACCTCTTGCCAACGCCACCACAGCAACCTCCCGATTCTTTCCCTACATCCAGCCCGGACTCCAGAGACCTGACTGTGGTACTCAGAAGCCTTCAGCTGCTCCCAGTCCAGGCATGTGAGCCCCTTCCACACCCGCCATGCTTTGCTATCCAGCCTCCTCTCTCTCTCCCACTTCTAGCCCTTAAACTTTTGTAGTTGTCCCGACACACTGAGCAATTTCCTACCCTGATGCCTCTGCTGAGCTTTGTCTTCTCTGTCTCCCCATGCTCTCATTCCCCAGGCTTATCCCCACACATTCTCCAAGATCCAGATGGAATCTCTCCAGGCAGCCCTATCTATTGGTGACCCAAGGCTGGGTCAGGCTCTCACAACCTAAGTACACTTGGGTACATCCTGCAAATCCACTCTGTCACAGTAATAGCTAGTTCTCCCAACCTGGTCTCCTGAGCAGGGGTGACGTCTTTATTATGTCTTTTCCCCACAATGCCTGACATATGGGAAATGCTCAATAAATATTCGTTGAATGAATGAATGACTAAAAGAATGAAAAGTAAAACAAGTGCTAATTTAAGATGTTGCATTTTTACTTAACATAATTAATAACATTAAATTAGTCTTGAACATGGGTATCCTACCTATGAAAGATTTCTGTCAACAAACATTTATTGAACATTCACTATGTACTCCAGACCAAGCTAAACACTTGCACAAGTGAACACTGGCCCGACTGGACTTTTTTTTGAGAAAAGAAACGAAGTCCTCCAAATTGTAGAAGTTTAAGTACATATGTGTGATCAGAAACATTTCCATCTCAACAACCTTTAATCAGGACTCTTGAAGCCCAGCACAAACTGGTAACTTTATTTATCTCTTCTGAGGTTCTAAAATGTAAACAGGTTTAAGAGGGCAAAACCTAAGATTTCAATTTAAAAAAATCCTATGATTCTAATTTCAGTTACTGTTTAATACATAAAAATATTTGAAAGAAAACACAAAATTATAATACAGAAGTTGTTAGTACGCTAAAACCCTAAGAAATGAATGAGAAATTTATAGTTATATTTAATAAATAAAATTTATTGTATTACTCAAGTTCCACTTGTCACCTACTCTAATCATTATTGGCCTTTTGTTTGCTATTAGTCTTGGGTTACAACAAAGCTACTGAAATACAGGTATTTTCACTCTGGCAAGCTGACCCTTACGCCCCTGCCAGCCATTCTCTATGGTGGTCATGGTACATAACTGCCCAATTACACAACTAATCTAAAGCAAACTGAGAAGTGCATTCCTTTGCCAGTTTTCGGTCTAGTTAGAATAACTTCTGGAAAGTCTCCTAACTCCTACAACAGAGAAGAAAAGAGATGACCCTCCTCCCTTCTTGCACTGTTAGGTCCACTCTGGTAGGGCCTCCCGCATTCAGGAGGGGAAGCAACCTCAGATAAAATTTTTATTGGAACTTTGATAAGAAATAGAATTATTTTTTAGGTGATATAATTTGAATGAAAAATTAATTTACAGTTTATAGGAGATTAAAAACAAAGGCCAAGAAAGAATATCTGCATATTCTTCATTTCCGAAGAGGTGAGTCATGGGAAAACAAAAGAAGAGCAGGGTAACGCCCTGTGCTACTACAAACACCTTCGTTTATCCATTGATCAAAAAAGTATGAATAGAGACGTTGTATGATGGAATGGAAACAGGCAAAGTCTATTTGTTGGCCTCACAATATTTTTTATAATAAACTTTCACAGGGCTTTAGACCAAGAAAAGAGATAAAGAGACAATAGATTCATATTCTAGTAAACCTTAAATAAATATAGCATGTACACTAAACCACCTAGATCAAGTCTCCGTATCTTCTTTACCTAGCCTCTGCCAGATTGTTGACTATGTAGTGGATTCAGAAAAAAGAAAACACGCGAAGATTGCCAGATAGGCAAACAGCTTCTATTACTGAAGAACCATGGAAGTGTAGCCTAATAAGCATATGAAAAGATGCTCAACATCATTAGTCATTAGGGAAGTGCAAATTAAAACTACAAAAGATGCCATTTCACACCCATGAGAATTACTACAAGTTAAAAAAAAAAAAAAAATTCAGAGAGTAACAAGTATTGGCAAGAAAGCTGGAGAAATGGGAACCTTAGTACACTTTTGGTGGGAAAATAAACTGTTGCAGCCACTACGGAAAACAGCATAGCAGTTTTTTAAAAAATTAAATATAAATTTAACACATGACCCTGCAATTCCACTCCTATATATCTACCTACCCCATAAGAAATGAAAAGAACTGCACATGAATGTGTATGGCAGCATTATTCATCATAGCTAAAACCTAAAAACAACCCAAATGGCCATCAGCTGCTAAATAAATAGTCAAAATGTGGTATATTCATACAATGGAATCTATTTAGCAATAAAAAGGAACAAGCTAATGATACACACTATGATGCAGATAAACTTAAAAAACATTAGAACGAAAAACAAAAAGATAAAAAAAACTTAAAAAACATTATGTAGGAATAAAAATATTTTAAAATTGATTTATGGTAATAGCATACCATTCAGTAAATTTACTAAAAAATCACTGAACTCTACACTTGAAAAGGGTATTTTTATATAAACTATGCCCCAATAAAGATGTTTAAAAAAAAAAAAAAACACATAGGCAGTACTCAATTCATATTTTATATGTGCCAGAAATTAACATACTATCCCTACTTTGCATCTACCTTAGCACATAGCAATCTAAAATTTAACCAAGTATTCTCAGGCAGAAACAAGTTGAACTGCAAGAAGTACCCACCTGCCAGTTTACCTGAGATATACTAGGAATATTTATAAACTCAAAATGTCTTCAGGGCCTCATTTCCATCAGTAGGCAAAGCTCACATATTCATAAATTACATGTCAGCTAATACATGAAGTGTTTTATATAAAAAGGGAACTATAAAAAGGGAAACTGAAATGTGGCTTAGGTTAAAAAGGAAACAGAGAAGAAAGACAAAGACATAACAAAATCTCCCATCTCTAACATCCCTATCGCTGGATGGCTAAGGTTCAGAAAGTTTGGAGACTCTTCAATGTTGTCTCTTGAGGGGAAAGGAAACTAACCTTGATCTTGTAGCTTTAAGTCAATCACTTTATTTTTGTAACTACAGAAAATAAAGTATTTATCAAAAACAGTCTCGTCTAAAACTTTCTCAATCTTGTATTCTTACAGAATATAAAGGTATTTAGGAATTAAGAGTAAAAACTATTAATAATGATAATCATAATTACCACTGCCAACATTATTTGAGCATTTTCTATGTGCCAAGTGCTAAGAAGTTCAAATATATGATCTCATTTAACCTTTACAAAAATCTGAGGAAGTGAGTAATATTATCATCCCCATTTTCCAGATGGAGAAACTGAAGCAAAGGTTGATGAAGTGACGGAGTGAAGCACAGAGTGAACTCATCTGCATCTGTGCAAAACGTTTACATCCTTTAGGTTTCAGGAAATGTCAAAACCTCTTCTCTCAATGCTACCCATCACAGCCCTCCCCATCTGTATCATTGCTTTAGGCACACAGATCTCCCATACAATGTTACCTATTTAAAGTTGACATAGCTCATCTCCCCAGTGACAGAATACACTATTGGGGTGAGAGGCACACTTAGATTATTTTCTATTCCTTGTAAGTATCTGGCAAAATGTTAACCACAGGAAATACTAAATAATTTCTAAAGTATGAATAGCTTTGTATTGTGCCTTTCTGGTATAACTACATTTGTATTTATAAGTATTTTGCTTGTCCTACCAAAATTCTAAGATTATAAACTCACTGTTGGAACAGATAACTTCATTTCTTTGTAGAGTTTTATATGTATAATCTTTTTTTTAAGCAATGAGGTTAAAGACTTCAAAAAAGACTACATTACTTTTTTCCAGAAGTACTAAAATCATTCTATATATTTTTATAGTTGCCTAAGTATTCATGCTATTTTCTTATCTTTCTGAATCAAAGGACAGTAAATAAACATCTCTTTCTCACTGTAAATACTGGATTAAACTAATGTGAAAATCATCTGAGAAAATGTGAAACAGTGAAAGTGCTTTCCTTTTGCCAAAATAATAAAGTGCCAAAATCTGTTATAAATGGAAAGAAGGTATACTGAGCCAATATCTATAAATGTAAATGTAAAAGGGGAAAACTGAGAATAATATTCTGAGTATGTGTATGTAATCTACACATACATACAACATTGATTTCAACAATGAAAAACAAAGATGAGGAATTTGCAACAAAGCAAGAGTGTTTTCTTGAATTAAAATGCTGAAATTCATAAAGTAAAATGTTAATAAGAAAATATGAAAAGAAAAGAAAATCCCAGACCTGCATACATGAAAAAAATACCCATAACTCAGTTGGCCTTGGTTTGCAGCTTAGCCTCTCACAGGTACCTGCAAGCCCAGCATGTGTGGCAGCCATCTGTGGTTTGCTTTGTGGCTCATTCCAGGTAGTCCTGCAGCCAGCACACCCAGTCGCTGGCTTTAGACTGAGCTGGAGCATCACCCAGCTGCCTCCAGGGATGACACACCCAAAGGGCAGACTGGGCAGGCACCAGAGCCCTGCTAAAGCAAATCCTGCTCCACAGGGTCACCCCCTGCACAACAGCTCCTCCAATGCAGTCACAGCCAATCCTCACAACCAATCAGCCTGAAGTGCCAACCACATCAAGGCTCACCTACAACAGGAGGGCATACACAACCCACACAAGGGACACACCTGGAACACCTGGCTCTGGTAACCAGGGCGACTGTGCCACTGGGCCCCATGGAACACTACATACGGCCACTCTACTAAGACAAAGAGACATAGCAGCCCTATCTAGTACATAGAAACAAACTCAAGGAAGCAGCCAAAATGGAGATACAAAGAAACATGTCCCAAATGAAAGAACAGAACCAAGCCCCAGAAAGAGAACTAAACAAAATGGAGACAAGCAATCTATCAGATGTAGTTCAAAACACTGGTTATAAAGATGTTCTATGATCTCAGAAAGAACTTCAACAAAGACATAGGAAATATATTAATAAAAATAGAGATAGAAAAAAAGAACCAGAGATAGAAAAAAAGAACCAGTCAGAAATAAAGAATATAGTAACTAAAATAAAGAATACATGAGAGGGAATCAATAGTAGGTTAGATGAAGCAAAGGATCAAATCAGAGATTTAGAAGATAAAGTAGCAGAAAACACCCAATCAAAACAGCAAAAAGAACAAAGAATCTCCCAACGTAAGGATACTTTAAGGGGTCTCTGAGACAACATCAAGCATACCAACATTCACATCATAGGGTACCAGGAAGCGAAGAGAAATAATAATGGAAAACTTCCTTAACCTGCTGAGGGAAATAGACATACAAGCCGAGGAAGCACAGAGAGTCCCAAACAAGATGAACACAAAGAAGCCACACTAAGACACATCATAATTAAAACGCCAAAGGTTAAAGACAAAGAGAGAATATTAAAGCAGCAAGAGAAAAGCAGTTAGTTATTTACAAAACTATCAGCTGATTTCTCAACAGAAACTTTGTGGGCCAGAAGGGACTGGTATGAAATATTGTAAGTGATGAAAAGCAAGGACCTACAACCAAGATTACTCCACCCAGCAAGACTACCACTTAGAATCAAAGGACAGATAAAGAGCATTCCAGACAAGAAAAACCTAAAGGAGTTCATTACCACCACACCAGTATTACAAGGAATATTAGAGGGACTTCTTTAAGAAGAAAAAAAAAATGATCAGAAACATGAATAATAAAATGGCAATAACTACATATCTATCAATAATTACTTTAAATGTAAATGGATTAATGCTCCAATCAAAAGACAAAGGGTGGCTGAATGGATAAGAAAAATAAGACCCTTACATAAGCTGCCTACAAGAGACTTCACATCAAAAGAACTGTAAACTAAAAGTAAAGGAATGGAAAAAGATATTTCATAAAAATGGAAACAAACAAAAAAAGCTGGGATAGCAATACTTACACCATTCAAAATAGACTTTAAAACAAAGGCTATAATGAGATAAAGAAGGACCCAGCAATCCCACTTCTAGGTATTTATCCAAAAAAATGCAGATGCTACTTTGAGGGGACCTATGCATCTTTATGTTCACTGCAGCGTTGTTTACAATATCCAATATATGGAGGGAACTTGGGTGTCCATCGGTGGATGAATGTATAAAGAAAAGATGGTACACACATATACAGAAATATTACTGAGGCATAAAAAGGAATGAAATTTTGGCAACTGCAATGACATGGCTGGACCTGGAGGGTGTTGTGCTGAGCGGAGTAAGACAGACCGAGAAACACAAATGCCATGTGATTTCACTTACCTGTGCAATCTAGAGAACAAGATAAATGAACAAACAAAAGAGAAACAAACTCATAGCTACAGAGACATTTTGAGGGTTACTGATGGAAGGGGGGTTGGGAAATAGGTGAAAAGGGGGAAGGGGTTAAGAAGTCAAAACTGGCAGTTACAAAACAGTCATGGGGATGTAGAGTACAGCACAGGGAATATAGTCAGTAATGTTGTCCTAACTACAGATGGTGTCAGATGGGCACTAGGTTTACCAGGGTGAACACCTTATAAGTTACATAAAAGTCTAATCACTGTGTTGTACACCTGAAACTAATGGAATATTGTATGTCAACTGTAACTGGAAAATACTATTAAAAAAGAATAAGAAGCTTAGATTCTGACCTATGTTTAATTAAGTATTTTATCATGAATTAAAAATAGGGAAAAGTCTGAGCTTTCTCAAGATGATGTTAAAAAAAAAAAATCCATAACTAAAATATTTCATACCTGTAAACATGGCGTGAAAATAAGGACTACAGGCAGCCAGCACCACTCTGTGAGCAGAGATCTCCATGTCGTCAGCCACAATTGTAACATCGCACAGCAAATTTTGACTGTTTACAAAGCAGAGAGAAAAAAAAATTTAATGATGCCAATAATAAATGTACTAAGCATACTATGCAAAAATATTACAGTAAAAGCCCACTTTTCTGAGGTTGAGACTAACTAAAAACTGCCATACTTTAGAATAGGATTTCTAAACAGGAAGTACATAGAAAATTGTGAAGAAAAAAAAAAGCCCAAAATGCCTTGAGCCCTCACCCAGAATCTTGCCTTTGTTTATCAGAGAAATATTTCCAACACTGATAATTGATTTCTCAACCTAAAGAAAATTACTGACAGCAAACAATTAATGGACAGTACAGGGAAGAATGCTTGAATTAAGAACAGCATTAGCAGAAGTGGCAAATGGCAGTCTGACATTAAAATAAAGACAAAATAAGGCATATGCAGAAAACTTAACTGGGTCGAAGTATCAAAAGATAGACAGATAAATAGATAGATATTTAAAACGACCCTGGGTCATAAAACAAAGGTAAAATTATATTCAATTTTACCTGCTCCTTAAAGGCATTTGGGCATTTAAGGCTTAACTTAATCATATCATTTTAACCAATGCAAAATATCTCATTCAACCATTATTCAGCAAACATACCTCCAATTCTAAAACATTCATTTTAATTTATTTGAAATATGTGGTGAGCATTTTGTACATGTTACACAAGCTGCAAGGTGAGATTCTCCAGCTGAATAAAAATGTCACAGAATATCCTTTTTGCAAAAAAGGTTGCTGATGTTTATTCCAGAACCAGAAGGAAGGTGCCAACTCTAAACCAACCTTACTTGTAGCATGTCATCAATGGCTGAAACAGATGTGGTAAAACCAAATATCCTTTCAGCACCCCACATATCGGAGCACTGTGTGTACAGCATACAATGATCACATGTGGCCCTCTCCTCCACTATTCCACATATTTCCTCCAAGAGTACCCTGCCTGCTTCTGTAAGTTTCTAGTAGCTTATCAGCAACATTTTCACATGAGTTTAACCAAGTCCTTGAAGTTTTCCACTTTTCCACACTGCTTACAAACCTATTTCTGTGGAGTTCACTCCAAAACTTATTTTCTATTTTCCTTCCAGTCTAGGAGAAACTGTAAGAAACATCATCACCCACTAGCACAGTGATGACTGCAACCCTGGACTTCACTGGTGATGAGCTTGCTATGTCCTTTAGATTGAAATGTAATTCCTGGGTGGTGCCAACAGAATGGCTCATGATGCTGTATGAGACATCAGGCAGGTCCCAAATAGAGTCATAAAACGTGGCACAATGTTTCACTAATCTGTCATTCCTCCAAGTCACTATTTGTGACTCCTCCAGTGTAGAGAACTGACAATGTCTACCATCTGCTCTGAGAATATAAAACTAGTCTACAGTTCTGAGTTCCATGGGTTCACAAACAGCCAGGTGGGGAAGAGTCAGCAGTGTTTTCAGGAGGGTACTATCCAAGAGATTCATTTGTACATAGTATCTCATTTAGACCCCACCACATCTCAAAAGTTATTATGATGATTTTTACTCCCAAAATGTCTAGCTGGGGAAGCCACATTTAAAGATAAATAACCAGCCTAAAGTACCCACTAGTAGCAATGCCAGAATTCACTTCCACGGAGTTTGTCTCCTGCTCCTCTCAACCACTACACAAAACCACCTAGATGTGTGGTTTTAAAACTTGTTAAAACATAAATAAAACAGGGAATAGAAAGTATAAATTATAGAATGTCAGAGGGACTTCTTTAAGATAGGAGGAGGGATGGTCAAGTGGGTAAAATAAGGGAAAGGGATGAAGAAATTTAGTTTGCTTGTTAACACAGAATCAAAAGCAACAGAGAAACAAAATTCATGGACACAGTCAATAATTTAGTAGTTACCTGAGGGTAAGTGGGGAGGAGGATGGGAGAGAAGGGACAGGGACACAAATATATGATGATGGTAAGAGAACTGACTGGGTGATGAACACAACATAACGCAACACACAGAAGATGTAATATAGAATTATGCACCCGGAACCTATGTAATTTTTACTAATCAATGTCACCCCGGTAAATTTAACAATTAAAAAAATAAACAAAAGAAAGTATAAATTATAAGTAACACCAGTTTATTACTTGACATACTATACAATGAAAACATTTTTTTAAAAAGTTCTATGTATAGTTTATAAAAAGGACCGAATTTAGTGGGTTTTTAGCACTACCTCTGTAAGAATATTTAGAAAAATCAAAGTTTATGTGCTCATTCAGCAAAGTTCTACAAGATTATCTCTGTCCTTAAGTAGACCAGCAGAGAGGACGGCCAATGCCAAGATTACAGGACACAGTGGAGAGTGCCATTGCAAAGACGCTCTGGGAAAAGGGCAGCATCTAAATCAGACAAGGGGTCAGAAAAAGCTTCCTGCAGCTACTGACCTTAAGCTGAGTTCTAAAAACAAGTAAACATTATTAGCCAGACAAAGAAGGAGAAAGAGAACTCCAAATAGAAGGAGCAGCATGTGCAGCTGCAGGGAGACCTGAAGTAGCAAAGCCAATAGAGACCTGTGAAACAAGGAGCTGGAAGAGACGGAGTGTGAGCAAAGTGGGAGGTGGGGGTCAGCAGAGTTGCACATAGTCTTCCGAGAGGGGTCTGGAGACAGCTCAACTGTAAGTCAAGTGACTCTTTATGCCTATTTTCCTTTTGTCAGTAATCCTTAGTGCTCTAGTTTCAAGATGAAAAACTTAGTGGAATTATACTTAAAAACCTCAAAAATCACACAATAAATTACATACAGCTTCAATCACAATTATTCATTGATCCAAACTATCTAGCATGACCCTGCTGGGTGTCACCTACATAATTAGCTCAGCTTTTGTGGCTTATTAGCTAATTTCAGTTAACTAATAAGGTGAAAACATTGCCAAACCAGTATGTAGTCACGCCCTGGGTTAGGTTACACAGAGCCTGAGGGCCACATTACAAAGCAAGGACATACTTAGTTTTAGTGTTCAATTTTTTATCTTTTTGTCTCCAGTTATAACAGATTTTAAAACAGCACTCAAAGACGAGAGTGATCTGACCCACCTTCTTACCTTTCAGCTGGTCTGGCCATGACCTCTTTTCAAATGTGCATGCTCACAAGAGGATGCATGACTTTGGGGTGAGAAGAAAAGGGCTACAAACAAAAAGTCTGGCAATAACAGTAAGAGAAATTTGTTTTAAAAGCCCATTATCTTATGTTCCTATTTTTTGAAATCTGATGAGAATGGACTATTGAAGGAAAAGGCTTTCAGAATAATCAAATAAATAAAGTTGCTACTTAGTAAAACTTGTGTTTATTAACTTATTTATCAACTAGCCAGAGGGGCTACTGTGCACCATGTGTTATGTCAATTCACCACAATAATCGAGATAATGTACATGATAGCAAGAAATTTACATGGGGGTGAACAGACAGGCTAACAGATAACTACAAAATGAACCTATGACTATTAACAGGGCATAAGTGCAGGGTGTTCGGGAACATACAAGAGGGGCTAAGCCCAACCTCATGGGGCTTTTGAAAGAAGATGCTTCTAAGTTCAAATGTGAAAACCACGAGTTACATAGCCCTTAGGTAAAACTCAGATGGCACAGAAAATGAAAGGTACTCCATCTCCTAAATGAAATGACATCATGAAAAGAAAACTGATTCTTCTCAGGAAAAACACTGCTCTGCTTTGAAAATTAATAATGCATGCCTGAACACGCCAAAGTATCCTTTGGTTTTGTGATATAAAATAAATGAATTCCTAGGACTAGAAAAACCTATCACTGTTATATCGGCATCTTCTTAATGTAAAATGTGTCATCGAACTCTGACATATCAAAAATGATTACTAGTCACATGAAACAAGAATTCACTTTCTACTGTAAGTGGGGGTGGTAGGGAGATAACATGGTATCTGTCCACCTTGCTTCCTGAGGTGCCCGGGATAATCTGGAGGCCCTTGCCGCCACATGGCATGGAATCAGAGTAATAACTGAGGTGCCAGGCTGGTGAGATGCCCTGTTAGCCAGGGTCCAAGGAACAAACTCAAACCACAGCCTAAGAATGTGCCCCTGGTCACCTTGGAACAGCATGAGATAACAGGACAAAGAAATAAGGCAAAACATAAAAAGAAATGAGGCAAGAGGTCAGAAGCGAGGAAGTTAAAAGCTGGTCAGGAAGGATAGGTGAGCCAGGCATGGTGCTACTATTCAGGACAGAGCTCCACCAAGGAGTGCTGGGAGGTGAAGTAGGGAGACGATCTGTTTTACAGGTGAACAGGTTGCCAACTTAAATTAGTCTCATTTAACCAAACCTCCTATAACTGACAATATCATTTAACAGACAAGTCAGATGCGACTTTGCTCAAGTGTCAATAATCTCAAGGACCAAGAGAACTCCAGGACAAGTGCCACCACTGTCTCCCTTCTTTTTCTTTTTAAAATCATGATGGTTTGGATTTGAATTCCTGTGACGGTTAAACACAAGGAAAACTGAGATGCTGGGTCTAGTAAGATTTACCACCACACTGAGAGTCCTGATGAACAGCACAGCCTCAGCAGATCTGTACCTGCTGAGATTTTCAAGCACGAAGCAGGGTGCAGTGACAGTCAACTTGAAAAGTCACAGAAAACTTACTACAGTTGATGATTTAGGAACTGCTTCAAACTAGTAACGGGCCACAGAACAGAGAACCTATCATTCTTTTTCAGGCAGAATCAAGACAGAATGATGGGGAAACGTGATAAAACAGAGCCACAAGAAGACATGAGGGAAAGCACATTACTATCTGTAGGGAAGGGAAGGGGGCGTCTCCGGGTTTGAGAACCTGCAAGAACACCTGGTCACCAGAGAGAAGATGAAAAGAATAATAAGACACAGAGTGAAAGAAGATATTAGGGACAGCGACAAGAATGGTAGGGCGGGAGCAGGGTAGAGAGATAAACAAGTCAGGCATTTCAGAGGGGAAGTAGTAATGCAGAAGTGAGTTTTTGGAATTGTGAGTGAAATGCTTTATGACTGGTAGAAAATATAGAATATATACAAGGAAACTGCCTCATTAAAAGTTTTTTTTTTCAAGCTTAGAGAAATAAATCACAAGGTAAACACTGTTAGCTAAAATAATTTAAAAGAAATAAGCCTCACTAAGATGTTCTGAGGCAAACTCTGAAGCAGCAACCTCTCACACATGTAGATATTCAACAACATGGAGCGAGAACAAGAAACAGAAGTTTGGTTAGCAAACTCATTTACCACTATCCATTCTTCACATCCTTTGAAATGTTTAATGATTCTATCCACGCTCAATAAACAGCACATAAATACCATGAGTGCTTAAGAATCACTGTAGAAGATTACCAGTGATACTGAAACTTGCAAATTTCAAAAGACCCCTTAAACTTTCTAAGCCAGTCTGCTTGATCGGGGGGCTCTTTCCAACTGCTCTGTCCTTCAAGGGAGGTTTTATATTCCACTCCAGTACAATATGAAAGCAAAAGAACCTGATCGTGCTTTATTATAGAAAAATACTTAAAGTGATAAAAAATTTCACATCCCATATAATTTCCTAAAGTCTCCTATAAAACCAGTGATATAAAGCTATGATGAGAAAGGCAGGCTTACTTAAGTTTGTTGTTTAATTTTCTTGCCATCCAAGCAACAAAGTACAAATAACCAAAGAAGAGCCACAATACAAGTTTTTCATAGATGCCCAACAGATCATTTAATCCTAGTAGTGATCTGGGTCCATGATGT
Organism: Lyroderma lyra; assembly: GCA_004026885.1. Classification (NCBI taxonomy): domain Eukaryota; kingdom Metazoa; phylum Chordata; class Mammalia; order Chiroptera; family Megadermatidae; genus Lyroderma; species Lyroderma lyra. The sequence continues at coordinate 53,659 of PVJL010004112.1, forward strand.
CTGAAAATCTGGGATGGTGGGGGATACAATAAGCACTCCCTTAAGAGAGAGAGAGCTTCAGGCTCTTCTGTTTAAATTATCCTCTGGAATGCAAGAACTGCTATTATAACTGAATGACTAAATATTTATGGCTTCTGTATAATCTACAGGTAAACATTTGAATTGCTTCATATGATTTATCCTTACTGAAAACTTTCCGCTCCTAAATATAACTTGAGGATCAAAATTCTCTTCCTTCTAAATGAATAGTAGGTTGGTCCCCCACTAATATCATTGAAATTTTTAAAGCGCAAGTACAGTCTTATCCCCTATACTAGAAAAGATGCTTTGGGTTTCATTTAAAATTTATTTCAAAGGCAAAATGCTACCTTTGACAGTTCCTTTTTTTTAGTCCTCTCAAAAAGTTCACAGTTTAATGTTCTCAATAAAATTTGTGTCTGAGATTTAGTCTGTTTGCATCAATCCAATACAGCATGTTGCACATAATAAGCACTCTGTAAAGATCTACTGGCTTGATTCTGAAAATGTTAGTGTTTTGAAATGTCCCACCCCTGCCCCACAACCCATGCTTGGGAAATTTAAAAAGTTGAATTTCCCACCAGAGCTGTGTTGCTGTACTAGACCCATCCTTTTACTACACTGCCAGGTTGTTCCTTCGACACCATTAATCTTACAAAGCTATTCCCTTATCAAAAACCTTCACTGATGCCCACTGACTGCCAGATTCAGTCCAAAGTCACCACACTGTTTATACCTGCCATAATTCTGTCCTTCTCTTACTTCCTAACCTTTTCTACACAGACTTGCCAGCATGACTGCTTGATTCACTTATCCAGCAGGTTATGTTTATCCCCTCCCTAGCTCACGCCATCACCCAGACCAGGAACTGCCTTTGTATGAATCCTACTGCACCCACCTCAGGCCCAGCTGAAACCCCCCTCTGTGAGTTGCTGCGGATTTCTCCAGTGTGCCAGCACCCACACTTTGCACGCCCTCATCCTCTTCTCTGACATCTCTTACAGCAATCCAGACATGTGAAGAGCATGGGCAAGTCTGATACTGTTTTTGGCTCCCACGCAGCCTTCTGGGCATGCTCACTGACTTCAAAGGAGAACAGGGTGCCAACAAATGCACTGCTACAAATACATTGTTGAATACACTGTTTAGAAATGGCTGCAGGGTTCTTAAACAAAATAATTTTAAGTTATTCAAGCTCATACTGGGCTGAGACAGAGAATTATAGCTAGGTCTCCTGTCAAACAAACAAACAAACAAACAAACAAACCAAAGAACTAGTTTAAGGAAAATGTCACATTCCTTTTCTATAAACTGTATCAATTCTGTAACTTAAACCTGACAAAACTCCTATCCTCCCACTCCCACACCTTGCACCAACTATAATGGGAAGAAAAGGGACTTTTACTCCTAAAATTTCACTTTCGTCAGCCAATGGTTCATAGAAAACACTCCCTATTGCCCAGTGGTT